>JANJYQ010198571.1:0-13238 GCA_024605255.1 Rastrelliger kanagurta | reverse complement strand
TGACACTCTGTTAAGAACATAAGACCGCCAACAGAAACAATATGCACAGAGTGACGAGCAAGAGTCTTACGTTCTGTTCTGGATATCAATAGCACAGGCACAGCGAATGATGGCTGATAGCAGCGTCCAAATACCAAACGTTCGAGCTTGGAGACCGTTCACTGCGGAAAAAGAGGAGAAATGGAAAATCAAGAATACTGGAGTTTCAAAAATGGAAAAAAAAAATCAAAATATAGGTACCGTATTTATATTTCTCTTATGGCTTGTTCTTTGTGAAATCTGATAAAGTTAACTCACAATGTGAATGAATGAATTTCATCATCGGTCTTGTTATTTGATGTTGGTCTAACCAACCCCGTCCTCACCGCTGACATAACTGGTTCTTACCTCTAGCCCAGCAACTAACTGATGCTACCCTGGAACCGTTTTTTTTTTTTTTTTCTGGCCCCGAGTCAGTTCTTTGTCGGTGGAAACAGAAAAACCAGTTCCAAATTAAGCACTGGCCCCACTTTGATGGAAAAGGGGTATATATCATGAGTGAGTCATTTTTATAGTATTAAAACCACCTTATCTGGGAAGCCAAGTATTGTTCCTTGTCCCATCAATCTTTGTAGCATGGAAGACAAACATGTGTTTTGTGTGCAAATAATCATTTAAAGCCTTCACTGCATGATATCTTATTTTTCATAAGGCCCTAGTTTTGGGGAAAAGTACAAATTTCCTAAATGAGATTGATTTTTGAGGCTACATCAAAACCACAACTTTGCACCAATATGATAATCACTTTTTTCTGCAAATGCAATCTTTTCTTGATTTTGTGCCAATATTTGAGTTCTCTACCATCATTGGACATTCAGATATTATGAATAAAACAAGGTATGATAGCAGATTTTGGTCAATTTCATATAGTAGGACCAAAATGATATGTGGGATAGCTAGTAGAAACTTAAAAATGTAGGTAGAAATTGCTTGATGTGTGGTTATGGGTAGAGATGTTGTATTAGTGGAGAATGTTGTAAGGCACCAATATTTTAACTCATTTTAAATAGAAAAAAAATGGAGCTACAGTCACTATTACAACCCTATCNGGGTAGAGATGTTGTATTAGTGGAGAATGTTGTAAGGCACCAATATTTTAACTCATTTTAAATCGAAATAAATTGAGCTACAGTCACTATTACAACCCTATCACATAGTTCTGTAGCAACATGAGTGCCAGCTGATAATTGCAATCAAGTCAATGTTAAAACATGTTTGAACAGGTTTATAGCTGAAGACAGTTATTAAAACTGTCTTTGTTTGTTTTGTCTCCCTCAAAACAAACATAACTTGATCACAGCTTGTGACCAACCAATATTTTTATTCCCTTATTAGATTTCTAATATTATAATAAAGCCTAAAAAATCCTGGCTCTAAATCATGCTTTAAATTGGAATATTGATAACCACAGTTATTGATTATTGGTTTAATTATGATATGAAACAGATACTCTTTGTGATTATCCAATGGGAAGTATCACCAGACAATGGGACTGAGATAACACCAAACAATTCATGACAGTACCTTCAATCAAATAATGTCAATTGCCAGTCAAACCTTATAAACTTTCCTCACCAAACTGTGGCGTGCCAGTGTAGACCTTCTCTGACAGGAAGCTGTGGTCTCTGAAACTCTGCACCGTGTTTCCCACCCCGACCACCGACACCATCATCAGCCAGCTGCGCAGTACGTTGAGAAAGCGACTCATCTTTCCTAAGTGTGGGACGCACCTGTGAGGAAGTCAAAGTGTTAATTGCTGCGGGATATAACCACTATCAGCATAATGCAAACACAATCATCTGTCTATTATTATACATAGCATGATATTACATGTTTACATAAGGGTGTGATGGGTAATCTGTGTTAAAATAAACATGCACGACGCGTGTATTTACCTGGTGCCTCAATCACACTACAGTGTCAGCATGCTCCAGTAAAACAAAAAAAAGATTCATGCCAACCGAGTCTGATGATGTTATGTATTGAAGGTAAGTCCTTCACTCCTGGACTGTGGCATAAACCAATGACAGAGCTGGAGAAGTGGCTCCATCTCGTCGTACCATGTATGTTATTGGTCTATTAGAGAGTTCCGGTTACACCCACTTTCATCTCTAACCAATAGCTATCAAGCAATCCGATTACCTACAGACTGCAAGCTAGGCTGCATTCAACAAAGAGGGCATAGAGTAAGAGAATAAACTGTTCTGACTTCTGTTTTCGTTACATTTGTTAGAATACAAAAGGTGTTTTCTTTTTTTTAAGTCACGATCAAACCTCTTTTCACAGCTTTCATCAAGATGCCAAACCCAATAAATGAAGTTTTAAAGGAAAATATGTGAGTGGTCCATTAAACCTTGCATTAAAAAGGCTGTAAAATTGTTTGTTTCTTTATGTTTTTTAAAATCACTATTTAAGGCAAGGCACATGTATTTGTATAGCACATTTCTGCAACAAGGCAAGTCAAAGTACTTTACATATATAGCAAAACGAGAACAAAAAAGAAAATGTAAACATACATTGTTTAAAAGAAAGAATTAAAATAATGTAAGTATTCTCGTGCAAAAGCTGAAAAAGTCCACAGAAGCAGATTTAATAAAGTGTGCAAATATTCACATACTCACAATTTAAGTGATATTCAGTGTGCATGTATAACCGCTTTTTAAAGAGATTTATTCAGTTAGTGTTCAGTTATTCACACAGTTAAATGTGTTACACCATGCAGAAAACTGCTAGATAAAGTTAATAGTGGGCCTTGATTTAACGTATAGAAAACGAGGTGGCGCTTGAAATAGATTGTCACAGATGTGGGACATGAGCTCGGTCCCTTAGATCATGAAACGATGTTATTTCTGGATATAGGTTCGACGCAAAATTTAGTCAGTTGGATAAAAAAAAGTCCCGTTAGTGCGCATGCTCCATGCTCTGTTGCTACTCAGTTGTTGTAGTTACCAGGAAGATTAACCGCGATGATCAACTGGCTCGGGTGAGTAGTGACGCCAGCTAGCTGCTCGTTAGCAGCCTTTCAGATATAAATGCAAGTTTATGTTACTGTCTTTGTGTTTGTCGCTACAAATACGTCTACTCTAGCAGCGTCCAACAAGGCAGACGCTTCCTGGTTAGCTTCCCACACCTCAGTCGTTTCTTGCATTGGCTTTGACGCTTGTTGCCTGGCTTTAGTCTTCTTTCTGCTGTAATGTTAACCGTCATAGAAAATAATGTCACTGGCAACACAAGTGGAGAGAGGGAAAGCAGCTGTCAGATAAATGTGTGCTAAATGTGAACTAGTGTTTCAGAACTGCGCCAATGTGCAACGAGGTGTAACGTTAACCCTGTTATTAATATAATATTTTTTGCACGATTGGACGCGCGTCTGTTGGAGGCAGGTTGATGAGACGTTCACTGACCCTGTGTGTTTGTAGGTGGAGGTGGTAAATACCATGTTAAAACTAGACACTTGATCCCAGGAAGATTTCACCTGGCTGCTCGTCCTCCTTCTCTGTGGAGATGCCAGCTGTGATCCGGGATAAGGAGGACTCTGAATCCTCCTCTGAGGACGAGCAAGAGTAAGTACAAGTCTGCAGTATGTGCCTATCTCCTGCCCTAATTGTATTATCACATAAAACTGAAAATGATCTCATCCAGTCAGATCCAAAAATAGTAGTCATGCCTCAGCAGTATGAAAGCACCCCATCCTTTACTCTTCATCCATTGGCACTAAAACCATTGGCTGTTCCCCCAGTCTTGAATGGAGATGAAAAAAGCACCAACTCTCAGGGCTCTGTTGTCATGTTGTTGCAGCATAAATGGTCTTTATATAACACATCCACATATCCAAATCACAATCACGCTCACGGTCTTAACATATCAGTCTTCAACTATATTAGAAGAAAAAATAAAAGAGTCACAGCAACCACAAATCAAAATAGGTAAATGAAACAGATACAAAGTTAAGGCTAAATTATCTACAATAGCTAAATAGACTAACACAAATATAAAAACAGAATAAATTAAAATAGTATTGACACTAGCAATATAACCTTAACCATAATACTATTTACAGACCGTACACTTTTCATGTTGTTAATATGTTATCATGTAATACACTGTACATTAGTGCCAGTCAGATAAAGATTATTAACCTCTTAAACTTAAAAAATATTTGCACAGCTCTTCTCTTCCATTGCCAAAGAATTCCACATTCTTACTGACAAACAATGGAGGTGCTTAACCTACTGATCCTACTATACCTTACAAGATGTGCCTCTACAGTATTCATCTGACACCATGTTGGAACAAAAGCATTTCTTCTTGCTTTGTGAAGGTCATTTCTATTGCAATTTGCCATGCTCTGTTTAATTGTGTAATCTAATCTATGTGAGGCAGTTGTTAATAATTCATACCAAGATACATTTAGACAAAATGAAGACTTTGAGTATCTTTCATTTTGTATAATTGATGAAAGCTAAATCAGATGACAAGGAGGAGTTTCTATAGCTCCAGATCACAGTTGCAACAGTTGGCCTTTTTATTTAGTCTCTGCCAACTAATTCCCTCTTAAGCTATACTTAGTTATACCTTATGGAGAGTCACAGTGCCTGCTTTGAGGCGTATTCCCATCTCCTGAATTACTTTGGATTGCTTTGTATTAGGGTTTAACCTTCAGGTGAACAGTGCTGTTTTTATTGGCTGGACTGTTATTATGCATTGGGTTACTTTGTTATGATTTGGGAAAATCATAATATTATTAAAATATTTATACTGTACTGTACAGTACCATACCGTAAACACAAATTGTCTATTCAAGCCAAGCAAACCTATGTCTGAGAAGACAAACAATGAAACCAGTATGACAAGACACAGGCACAGCAGTCTATGTCATGCCTATTCAAATATAAAGTAGACATTTTACAACACCACAGGCTGGGACACAGATTTTTACTGAGTTAAACAACAGATTAGTCGATTTAATTGATTTAATCATAACCAAAATGTTACTTAATAAAAACTAATTATGGGTGTTTGTGACTTTATTGATCCCTGAAATTGTATAGCAGTGGTGTGGTTAAAAGCTAAGTCAGTCAAGCCATTATAAAGAAGTAAGGTATAAAGTAGAATAACATGTTATTTTCTCAAAAAAAAGTTTACATATTCAGTGTTTCATACAGGTGTAATACAACAAACCATTCAACATTCAGTTACAAAAATCTCAGATGCATTTAGACAGCATATTTATGTTCTCATAAAAAATAATGCACATATACTGTAGGTATGACTTTTTGCTGAAAGTGAGACACACAAACTTGATTCAGATAACAAAAAGGCATGCTCAGTCAGGTAGACTGGGCCCAAGGTGGTCCCAAGAGATGCTGCTCCCCTACTGCAGTGTAAAACAGCAACTTCAACAATCAATACCGAGTGATGTAAAAGACAGCAAAGTATTTTACACAATTAGAAGAAGCACATAGCAGAAGACAAAAATAACTTTTTGAACTAAAACTTAAGATCAAATGTTTGAGAATCTTACACATTATCTTCAGTTTTGATTGATGGACAGATGAAGGTGGGTGTGGTTAAATACAGCATTGCAGACAGCATTGTCACTGTTGTCTGCTCAAGAATTATATAATTTATAGTATTTATATTACTTGTTTGAAGTGTCATAGGTTTTAGGTCACTCACTTAGTTGAGATGTGCCTAATTATAGTCTTCTTCAAAAATCCAGTCAGTATAAAAGTAAAAGAATAAAATGACTAATGTTTGCAACCTGAAATATCACAGTGATGGTAGCAAGACCTTCACATCTTATATCATCTTTCAGTAGTTTTGATGGCTTAAATATGATTAAAATCCATTGTTTAAGGGCTTGTAAAACAATCTCATCTCTGTGGAGAAGACATCTGCTGTATTGTCTGACATACCTGGATATGTCCACAATTGTTTACATGCTTCACCTCCTTTATCAAGACTGGCCGTGCCTGATTGAGTTCAACTCCATCAACATGCCACCTTATCTTTTTTTTGTAGCCCCCTTGATAAGCAGGCTGTGTCTGGTACTATCAGATAGTGTGCAGTTTTACGAGTGGTTTGTTTGTACAGTACATGGGTTGTTGTTGTTACCTAGCACCTCCAGAAACTGTGTGTGGTTCTGTCTCTATCTGCTTGAATGTAATAAACACGGTGTCAAAACACATTCCTGCAGCGTTAGGTAAGCTGCATTTAGTAGTTCACATCATTGGGGAAAGGTTTTGGGCAGTGTAATTTACTCCGGGGTGCATCTCCATGTGTGAAAAGTGTGCTTATTTCTCTTGCTTATTTGAATTTTGAGTGGATTTGTGGGCTGTGGAAGTTTTGAACATTTATAAAATGTGCCTCTAACCATCAGAGACCATCCCTGCATTTCCTGGAGTGGCCTTAGCAAGACCATCCCAGTTCTCTTGTTTGTCCCTGAAGCCATCGTCTCAAAAGATGGGAATATCTGCTCTATCGGAGGTACACCAGAATTTGTCAACACTTTAAAAGATTTTGCATGCTACATTTAGTTTGATACTAAGAGCATGTTATTGTAAGGAATACTGTATATGAAATTGTTTCATTTTCTCAGAGCGATACAACATGGCCTTCAAGATTGTGCGCACAGAGAGCCGCCTGGTGCGAGGAATACTGACCAATCATGGATTCCATGAGGTAATGTTCTCAATCACGCAAATATAAAAGATTAGCCAGCATCTTTAAAAAATGTATTGTTTTTTTTTTTATAGCACATGCTATTTATTTATCACTGCTGTGTAGAATATGGGATAGAAGGACTTTTTTATTCTTTGACTGATAATACCGATGTCAAAGCCTGGGAATCCACCCATGGAAAAAAGCAAAATGACCTCAAGAGCATTAATCTGGTTTTCACGAGGGCACACAACCCCCATTATTGCTCTTTCCAAGCAGTTACAATTAATTCCCTTTTTATTTCATTTCAATGCTTCTTGACTCCCGCTAACCCATCATCAAAGGCAGAGGAGTGTCTACCACAGCCTCCACAGAGCCAAACTTTAATAAGCCTTTATTGCAAACATCTGGCTCTCTCCTAGACATCGAGCAGTGATGTGAATTCTGCCTCCTAATGAACTGTTGGAATAAAACAAAACAAAACAAAACAAAACAAAACAGATAAAGTCAAATGATGGTGATGAAAATCTGTGACTTGGTCATCATTTTGGGATGATTTCTGTACAGCATGGTGTCTTTCTTCACCTTAGTTTCTAATATGCTTCTTCTACTGCTGTTAGTCATTGGACACTGTACTGAGCTCATTCACTAATTCACATCTATTTCTATATTCTGATCTAATTTATTCCTTTGCAAACAAACATTGTCCTTTTTTTTTTAGGTTCACCCAAATAGTAATGACTTCAACCTCATGTGGACAGGATCTCACCTAAAGCCTTACATACTGCGTAGCCTTCAAGATTTCCAGAGGGTCAACCACTTTCCCAGGTATACCAGAGCACTTAAGTGTTCGAGTGTATTGCCACTGTTTTCTGTGTTATAAATATCACCACTGAACCATTTTAAGCTCCTCTGTTCTGGCAGTGTGTTTCTTGGCTTCCAGTGCAAAGCGCATTTATTTTGGAGCCATGCCTCTCTGAAACATGAAATGAATCATATTGTCAGGCAGAGGGCGATCTACTGCTGTATGTCTGTATTTTTTTGTTGTACTTAAAACCCGAGCCTCTGCTTGTCTCCAGGTCATATGAATTGACGCGCAAAGACCGTCTCTATAAAAACATCCAGAAAATGCAGCAGACCCACGGCTTCAAAAACTTCCACATCGTTCCTCAGACTTTTGTCCTCCCCTCAGAGTACCAGGAATTCTGCAGTAAGACACCTCCCACCTGTTCCTGTTGGTCTCAGCAGAACTCTATTTGTGATATATTTAATGTCATTGCCAATTCTGAATATACACTATAGACAATTCTTTGTTTCTTTACTGCATAGATTGTTTCGCCAAGGACAAGGGCCCATGGATTATTAAACCAGTAGCATCTTCAAGAGGACGAGGCATCTACTTGGTCAGCAATGTGAGTGATTTTTTTTGTATCAGTTCACGGGACAGAAATTGTGACAGTATTTTCAGTTTGTGTGTAAAGTTTACAAGTCATGTCTAACACAGAGTCACATTAATGGACAACCCAGTGAAAATAAACTGTACTGTAACTGACTTGGGAAAAAAAAATACCGTGTGAACTGAAACAGTCAGCTGGCCAGATGTTATTTGTGTGTGGGGCGTGCAGATACAGCTGTCTTTGAAATAAGTATCAAGCAGTGTTTCAGACATTAATAAGCTTCGCGGAGTAAATCACATACTTCCAAGGCCCCGGCTTTTTGGAGGAGCTCGATAAGGTTCTCACTCTTGGAAAACATGCGCACAATTCTTCTTCTAAGGCATTTTTATGAAACAGTGGAAAGAATGTCAGAGCGATATTTGGAGAGAAGAAAGAAATACGTTAATTTTTTTTGAAGGGGAAGGGGGGGGCGAGGCGGGGGAGGTTGGGTTTTCTCTGAACTGTAGCCAGCACTGAGGTTACAATGCCCCTCCCCCTCTCTTTTCAACTCTTCAACTTCGCCACCTGCAACACATTTCAACCTCATAAATGACCCATCTCCCACCACCAGATTGTGTTTTTATAGGCTATTATTGAAGGTTGACCTGCTATGGCCAGCCTCACCGCAGTTTCTAACTTCTAACTTCTTGATCTGATTATTCTTTGATGTTTACAGTTAACCACAGCCTTACGTCACATATTGAGAATTAGGTATTTAATGATAACTATATGAATGAATGAGTGCTGGGAAACTAATGAATGTTTATTTAGTTATTCAGGTGGAATCTGTCCAGTTGAAGATGACATCTAACTTAATTACAGTATATCCTTATATTATATTACCTGGTCAAGTGGTGACTTCAGTGTGTATCAACCACAACAAAGTGAAACAGCTTCATAAACAGAATGCTACAGCAGATGGACTTCATTGTTGAGTGAATATTTGGGAAGTTGCTGATTATAGCTTTAAACCTGTTTGGATAATTGTTATATAATACCGCCTACTACGTCGTCTTCTCTGTGTGATATACTGTATGTATTTATCATATTGTCTTTACTTTCTGTTTGTCATTTTACAGCCAAATCAAATTTCAATGGATGAGAACATCTTGGTGTCTCGTTATATTAATAACCCACTACTGATAGACGGTGAGTTCCACTGACACATTTTTGGCAGATTTCAATTCTGAATTTCTAAGACTGTACTCAATTTTTTCATTTTTGTTTACAGAGTTCAAGTTTGATGTGCGGTTGTACGTGCTGGTAACATCATATGATCCGCTCATCATCTACGTGTATGAGGAAGGCCTGGCCAGGTGAGCCGTGTGTGGGTTTTTGTATTGTTTGTGTAATTATTGGGGTGGTGATTAACTGACACTATGTGAATACTAATGCTCTCGGGGCAGAGAAACAATTACAACACGCTTAACTTGTATTAACATGCCGAGCACCACTTCAACTCTCAAGCCTGTTGCCTTTGTAACAGTTTATGTTGAACTTCAGACTAAGTACTTAAATAAACAACACTAAACATCTAAAAGTCTTAGATTTCAGGGCTCCTTCATCATCAGATAGATCTCTTCCAAAATCTGATCATATAATTTAGGCGTGCTTTCACTCTGAGCCTCTTGAGATCTCGTACTTGCAAACAAATTACAAATAATGAAAACACAGACCTGTGTCCAGCTGTGTTGATGGACGTAATGGCAATGCTATTAAAATATTTTACTGTACATTGCATTAGAAGTGGATGTTAGCTACTTTTAAGAACCTCCCAGACTCAGCACAATAGTAGAGTGTGTGTGTGTGGACTAAACTGGACATATTGACACAAAATGTCAATACGAAACGCTTTGACCACATATTGACCACATATGTGGCATGTCATTGCATATCTTTCCCTCCTCTCATTTCCTGTTACCTCTCTACTGTCAGTTGTCAAATAAAGGCATAAAATATCCCACAGAATAATAACAGGTTTGAATTCTTTTCTCACTCACAATCTACCACCATTTTTGCAGTACTCAATATTTATGCCTGGATGAGGAGAGTGCTGTTTGTACAGTAGTTGTTTTGTTTACTATAGTGTTGTTGTTGCTGTATATTTTTGTATATACTTTCAGTGACTATATGGTACTAAATTTCAATCAAAGATGCTTTAAAGTCTTTTGATAAATATATTTTTAGGTCGTTGTGCTATGAGTGACCTGAGTTTTCTTGAACTTTTGCTACTGTTATAGCACTGTGAGCTGACTTTAAGACATAATATGTATATGTATTTTATAAATGTGAAGATTAAATAGGTAATGGAGTCCTTACCTTTGTTTACTATGTGTAATAAGCTCAGTTCTTCTGAAATAGTCTGGTGCTGCCTGTGAGATCCATTGCACACTTTTATGAGAGACATTCACTGATGCTTGTTCAGCATCCAGAAGAGGGCAGCCTCAACTTTCCAGACTAGCTGCAGTGTAGTGTGAGAAGTGCTAGTGACTTTGAAACAAAGCGCTCTATTGTTTCAGTTGTAGGATGTGCTTATCAAACGCTGCTGATTATGTCAGTGTTCAGATAGTATCTAATGATGACTCTGTGTAATTGCACTGTTTTTATTGAATGTAGGACTTTATGGCTATATATTTTTTAAATGAAAGCAAGAATTGACTATTATCACATGCAGGTAGGGCAGGACAGTGTAAATGATTGATAAAACAACTGGCTTGCCAATTCAGTTTGACAGAGATACGTGCTGAAAGCGGAGTGTCACCGCCCTCTTGTTTGCTGGCTTGATTATAAACCTTGAGCAATACATCATGGCCAAATTCTGAATCCCACTTTAATCTCCTGACATTCCTTCGGGTTGCGGTGGTATTCAGGTACGCCATGTGTGCCAAGGAATTCTCATTATTGCACATGTGGCATCCACTCCTCTCAAACCTTGCCAGAAGCTAATCTCTTCCTAAGTGCCCCTATTATTCAGTCAAGTGTCAGCCTTATGAATGTGGTCATTATGGCAGATAGATATGAAGTGAAAATGGTTGGATGACAACTTATTATTTTTTCCCTTTTCTTTCTGGTACAAATAAACATTGCCTGTCCACAGATTTGCCACAGTCAAGTATGACCGTACTTCAAAGAACATTAAGAATACCTTCATGCATCTGACTAACTACAGCGTGAATAAAAAGAGCAGCGATTATGTCAGGTAATCAACATGCACACAGCATACACAGTAGTTTTTTTTCCTCATAAATTTATCAAATTTAAAATGGGGCTGTTATGGGAAGCTACATTGACTCATCCATTTGTTATAACTGGAGCGATTGAAGCGCATTTCTTCCCTTTCAGTTGCGATGACCCTGAAGTTGAGGATTATGGGAACAAGTGGAGTATGAGTGCAGTGTTGAGGTATTTGAAGCAGGAGGGGAAGGACACCACATGTGAGTCAAACTTTCATTCTCTTTCTTTTCTCATGCTTCCCCCCTGCTTAATATAATATTTAATCATCCATACAAAACTGATACAATTCATATTAGTAGTGCACAACCCTTGATCTCTTTTGTCTATCAAATTCTAACATAAGTTAATCAAAACAACCTATAACAATCCTGTCCATTTGTTTTTGTCTTTTCATTTTCTTTCTCTCCCAGTGTTGATGAAGCAGGTGGAAGACCTCATCATTAAAGCTATGCTAAGTGCCGAACAACAAATAGCCAACGCCTGCAAGATGTTTGTCCCCCACAAGACAAATTGCTTTGGTACTCATTTTATATTCTACTCAAAATTGTTTTGACCTTAAATATTCTAGTTTACAAAAGTATTAGAGTTTAGCTCTTGCTATATGCATATTTTAATCAGAGGCGTAACATACTGTAAGCCAGTCTGGATCATGGAATTATGGTTTATAAATACAAAAGCACTGATCTAAACAGCATGAAGAACACCATAACTGAAACATGCTATACAGTAGAATTGGGAACTATGGGCTTAAACACACTTAAATACTTTGTCATACGCACTACCACACCCCTCCCATTTCCTTTCAGTTTCAGATTCATTGTCCAGCAATTCTTCCACAATATTTCTTCACTGAGCCGCACTGAGCTTGCAGACAGTCATTGCTCAGTGTGGAGCCTTCTTGCCTGTTGCTGCCCTCTGACTGGCCGCCGGGTCATGAAGGGCCTGTTGACAGAAGCAGGAATTCGCTTCCTCTCCTCTGTTGCCATTCAACTTTGCCTGATTTAGGCTGACTGTTTTCTTGGCTGCTCCTGCCTACCAGCGGGCTCGAGTGAACTCCATTTTGGAGCCATTACCCATGTTAGTGTTGGCACTAATTGTCTGCACTCTCTCTCTCTCTCTTTCTCTCTATGTCTGGCAGTCTCTCTGAGATTTGGGGTTTGAGAGCGAGCGTGTTGGCCCAAGCCTCCCTCGGTATCACTGTCTATTTTTCGCTCTTTTTCCTTTTTCTCTTGCTGTTTGTGTTTATAATTCCCTCTCTCTTCCTTACATTCAATTTCAATTTAAACTTAATGGGATTAATTGGCATGAAACACAGCGTACTTGTAATTCAGTGTGTATATTGCCAGAGCAAACAAATATTAACAATAACAATAACAATAATAGTAATAACCATGTTTGTTATGAATAACTAACAACAGCCATAGTTACAGTTACAACAACAACAATAATAATAAATATATACCAAGCAAGCAAACAACAACAGTCAATGCAAAAACAAAAAAGAGTGTTTAATCTGGTGGTGTTTTACTGGATGTCTCTCAGGTTGTGGCAAGAGGCCAGATATGTAGCAGCCAGTATGCAGCAATTTTGTTTTTCTCTTAAGAGATATTGGAATTGGTCCCTCACTGATTGTGATTCAAATTCTTGATATTTGTGCAGAGTATTGGTAAGAATAAAGTTCTAATCTTTGCATATTTGTTGTAGTGGGGCAAACAAAATGTATCTCAGCCTCCAGTGTGTGCACAGTGAACACAGCCTGTCCTCCTTGACCAGGTCTATCTATGATAGCATTCTGTATGTAGTTGATGTTGTTCTCAACGTCTCATCAGTCACGGTGATCAGATATGCTGCCACCGTGTACTGTTG
>JANJYQ010198536.1:0-10977 GCA_024605255.1 Rastrelliger kanagurta | reverse complement strand
CTGCTTTGCACATTTAAAGGAGGATTTGCCTTTCTCACAAGAAATGACCCTATGTGATGTGACCTTTCACATTGTCAAACATTTTGGGTGAATTTTTGTACAGCAGTTATAGAGAATACATCAACATGCTATAATATAGCATAAATCAAGTGCATACCTTAATCCAGGGATGGTTGAGGGCATCCTGTATGGTCATCCGTTTTCTAAAAGGATGAGAAAGAGAAGAAGAAAGTGCAGCTGAGTAAATACACTCAAACAGTTCCATCTGACACAGGGTATGGTGAGCAATCATGCTGTAAGATTTGAATCTCTCAGGAGTATTCTCTGCTCAGTGTAACTTTTGCAAGACTATTTGGTTTCCTTGAGGTGCATTTAAATGGAAACACATGTTAAGCAATAAGAACAAGATCACATTTACTCAGAAAGACAAGTGTTATGAAATGCTTTGCTTCCGGTAATTAGTTTACGCGATAAACAATGTTTATTTAGCTTATTTAATTTGGTGAATTACGTGGTGTTGGTGAATTTGAGCTAAATAAATGCCCCCAAATCCTTTGCTCTAGATTTCTGTGGACTGACTGCCCTTTCATTCTAATTTGGATCATGACTGTACATTTAATGTGCTTAGGATTTAATGCTATGAAACCTTGCTGGGCTTTGTGTTGGAAATGTCAGCCTTGACCTTTGACCTTCAGCTGACACCCATTACTTTTACCTTGTGTCCTTCTCCAGAAGCTGTCTGATGAAGCTCTTGGCAAGTTCACTTGTATTGCTGAAGAGCTCCTCATCAAACTCATAGTTCATCGCCGAGATATTTCCGAGCGTCTCCTGCTTCGTGTCACCAAGAAAAGGTGAAGCACCACTCAAGCTGGAACAGCAGCAAAAAAAAAAAAAACATTCACATGCTGACTAAGACCTTCCTTGATAATCTCTTAAGGTACATTAAGATTCCCATTCAGAGTCACGAATCATCCCAACTTACAGGATATATGTGATGACTCCAATGCTCCTATGAAAAAACAGCACAAGGTTAATCCAAAGTTATGCACTGCAGCCTGCTGTATGGAAGGCAGCAGAGTCAGAGGTAATTAAAGGCTCTTACCACATGTCTGCCTCCAATCCCAGTGGCTCATAGTTGACTATCTCTGGAGCTGAAAATAGACAGCACACACTGCTGCATCACAAACAGCGCCAGGCAAAACACCAAACCTTCTTAAAATGTCTGACAGCGCAAACCCCTTTTTCACTTCTGCAAACTTGCTTGAAAAGCACTTACCTACAAACTCAGGGGTTCCAAAAATGTTTTTAAAATCTGCTCCAGCTTCTATTTTGTGCGCCAGTCCAAAGTCTATGAGTTTGATGCGGGGTAGAGGAACATTCCTGTCCAGCAGCATTATATTTTCAGGCTAAAGTGCAAAAATAACAACACATGAAGACACATTTGTCAGCAGATTTTGAATAATACCAAGATTAGGCAATACTTAAACAGCACTGAATTATAGATGTTACCTGATGAAAGGCATCTTTTGCGTAAGCATTGAAGAAAAACATTGCAACAATTGTTACTGTGTCAAATTAAAGCAATTAAGAATATTTTTGGGAGATATACAGACCTCCTATTTTGCTCTGGATTCCTAAAAATCAATGTAAAGGTCATTAACTGGACAGACAGTTTCAATATTTCCTTCAAACTTCTGATTTTGCAGTAAATATTAAGCACTAATTAGTGCACAAGTCTGTCATTGGACAATGGTGGTCAAAGCCTCAGGAAGGTCTGAATCAAGTATTCACTGTGTGATCTTTTGTCTTAATTGCTAAATGAGGAACATCGAGAGTGAGGAGCTACAGCTGTAGAAAAAAACAGGACAGTGACTTTCAGAGCACAGCATCGCCCACGCTGTGCTCTGAAAGTGAAGAGATAACCTTGAGGTGTCTGTATCAGACAGTCTGGACCTCAGCCACAGAAAACAGGAAGAGAGTGTGATTCAAAACAGCCAAACCACCGACATCTACATTAGACACCTGCTATATATATTTCACAGTGAGTCCTGCTCAACCTTGCATGTACATGCAGAGCAGTAGCTGAAGACGGACCAAAATACAGTTTTACATGTCATGCACCAATGTCTCTTAAGAATCTTTTGTACCTTTAGATCAAAATGTGAGATCCTCTTGGAGTGGAGGTACTGGACTCCATCAAGGATCTGTTTGATAAACTGAGTGGCCTCCTCTTCACTGAGAGACTCCTTCTGGGCCAAGAAATCAAAAAGCTCTCCTCCAGAAACCCTGTAACACACAGACACTCAGTGACTCATCCTGTGGGCTCAGATAATCTGGAGCGAGAGCTCTCTTGAAGGTTATCTAAAGTGTGTTCTCAGGATTTGGATGCGCTGGTTCAGAATGCCTTAGATACATTTGTTTGTGGCAACATTTCTGGTCTGTTTTGCATCACTTTACCTTTTTTATGAAGCAATTTAGCTGTCTGTCTTTTCATACTAAAAATTTTTGAAAAGCTGTAATTGGTTTAAATCACCTTTTGACAGCTGACATACTATAGCACAATATTCTATGATCCTGCAGCTGAACAGAAAAAGACAACCAGTCCTGCTTTAATTGGACTGATATCTTAATTAGTCCTAATTGGACTAATGTTTTAGTTGTATATATTTTTTTAAAAAGTTGCTATGGGCTACATTAAGTATGCTTTAAAATTTTGGCAGAAGAAATACAAAAAAAAATGTGGAGATGTTTGGATGTTTAAAGTTTAAACTGGTGTTATCTGGCAAGCATTAGGGGATTCTGTTCTTTTAAATGAGAGGATGTGGTGATGTATTGTTATATCATGCAGTGACTCACAATTCGAGGACAAGCACAACATCTGTGCGGTTCTCGTACACGTCATGCAGTGCTACAATGTTGGGATGCTGGATCTGCTGCAGGATGTCCACTTCCCTCTCAATCTCCTCTCTTCGTACACCACGTCTGCTGACTCGGCTCTGGCGCTTCTTGATAAACTTGGCTGCATATTCAATACCTGTGCTCTTCTCTATGCAGCGCTTGACAATTGCAAATTGCCCACTGCAGACACGAAAGAGAAAGAAAAAAGCATCAGTTAATGCCGTTGTTGCTGTTGCAATATTGTGTTATGTTTTTTAGATATTATAAATAAAATTCTCAACAAATAACAACAGGATGTAGCTATATCGTCTGGGAGGAAGTTGAGTGTCAAAAAATGGCATGAAATATTGCAGTATAACTCACTTCCTGTTTCCCAAGCAGACAGAGAACAATTAGATAGGACGACAGTGTGGACAGAGCTGCTGTCCTCCCACTTCAGCAACCTTCCTGCCAAATTTCTAGCCATCCTCATGAGATCAGTCCACTGAAACAATCCCAAAAACTCTGAATATTTCACAACAGAGGTGTGGCCTAGAGTCTATTTCTCAGTGGGTCATTGTTTCACTTTTCACCGAGTTCTCATTTTGAATGTAGACATAGTGCTATGAAATAGGTTAATGATTTGAAGAACACTAAGATGTCTCCATCAATAAACTCAGGGTAGCATTTTCCTTTGTTGTCACTCTCCCCAGACATAACTACAATAATTTCACTCCTAACTGACCCACTGACAGACTGAAAAAGAATAAGAAGTGTGAAAATACTTTCCAGTATTGTTGCCCAGTTAAATATATGTGGTGAGTAACCATGGCTTTATTATCAGAACAGCACTTGTAATCTCAGACCTATCATAGTCTGCTGCCACTCCTGCTGTTCTACACATTTCCTGCTGCTGTGGGATGACCAGCCCACTTTGTACATTCAGACAGTGAAAATAACATTCTCATTCACTGACCCTTCGGTGTCATCCCACACAAAGACATGAGAGTGAGGGTGGTGGCACAGCTGGAAAAGAGTTTCTGAGGGGAAGATGAACATTGTCCTTGACAAGAGGAATAGACAGTAAAGTATGCATACAGAGCACTGACTATAAAATTTGTATTAAATATATTAAAGCTAATTATAATTGTTTGTTTATTCCACGGTGCAGCATGGACATATATTTTTAGACAATGTGAAAGAATTCACAGAGAGTGAAACAGATAACTGGCTGGCCTTTTATATGTTTTGGGCATAACTGTCCACACAGAGATTCAAGGGTGGCTGAGAGAGGTTGTCCAGTCTGTGTCCACTATTATCATGGTGTCTAGTGGACTAAGAATAGCTCTGCTTGCACATTCATTCTTCACCTGCCACCTCTCTGCTGCTGCTTAGTGCTGCAGGAGAGAAGAGGGCTTGCAGAAGGAAGAGTGGGAAGGAGGAGTACTGAGAGGAGTTGCTGGATAAAGAGCTGCCTCAAACAAACGCAGTTTGTCCAACAGTCCAAAAACATACACATACCCACTGAGCCCCTGCCAAACTCATTTCATGCAGTTAACACTTGTACTTTCAAAGTGTGCTGACTTAGTCATAGCGCCAGCTCATTACAAACCAAACAATGCATTAGATGTAAATGTTCATACCACTGTAAACAACTTTGTGGTATTAGGTAACCCTTCTGACTTTGTAGCCATTTCTTCCTGCCTTAACGGGAGATGATTGAGCTGGTTTGCTCTGTATGAGGCACACCCTGCCTTGTGCTTATTCAGTTCTACAATCACATCTGGGAGCAGCTCCACTGAGGATATTTAACTAAGCCATCCATTAGATTTGCCTTGCTCAAGTACACAAAAACATCAGTTTCTGAGGTTTAATTTCATGACGTAAACCCAGATTTTCAACTGAAGATACAGAATAGTTGGCACTTCTTACAATATGATGAAATTTAATCCATCAACACTGGAAACTATGGCCTTAAACATTTGATAAAAAGATAAATCAAGGTTATAAGTTTAACAAAAGTAGAATAGTATTATTTGCACTGCTCTAGTTTGTGCAGGTGCTCCAGGTATGGTGCCAACCTTTGTGTCTAATAATACAGAATGCTTTTGAACAGTTGCGTTCATGCTTCAGTGTAGCTCCCAGGGTCACACACACATATATGCAAAGGAAAAGTAAAACAGAGATGACTATGATAATGTGTGAACTGAGGAGAATAAATCACTCAATGAGTTCCACTTGCAAAAGCAGGCAAATAGCCCGAGGGAAGGAATCATCACATGGCAGCAGCAACAGTGTCCTTGATTTGCCTGTTAAGCAAGACTGAGCAGAATAACCCCTCATGTTGATAGTTGTAGCCCAGACACAAGACTGTGCGCAGCATAAATGTCAGTGCAGGGGCTTTACTTTAGTGTTGCTGCGGAGTGTAAAGTAACAGTGGGGAGAGCAGTGATGCTGGGAGTGGTATTCCACAACGGGCCAGGCGTGCCGGCTGCATTAGCTCTAAGCTGGCCACTGGGGCTGAAAGTACCATCTCTCCACAGAGTTTCCACTCCCAACAGCTGAAGGTCATTATCCACAGCCAAGGTTGGAGGAATGTTCGGACAAGTGGCGCTGACCCAATATTTAAACACATTTCTCAACTAAACAACCTCTGGGGCAGCGTGACAAAGATGGACAGATTCATTATTGACCAAACCCTGTCCCTAACCACCCCAACTATTCATATTCACTATTCCTCCAGTGAATATGGAGGAAGACTGGAAAAGCTGATTTTTGTACTGCCAGAGGATGAAAAGCTGTACTATCTAGACAGATCGATCTACAACAAATTGTTAATCACCCAAATATACAAATTGCCAATCACTTTATCTGCTATTAATATGAAATATAACCTATCAACATTTGCCTTGAAGTGTTCAGGATACTGTAGATCCCCACTCGTTTTTGAAGTGGTCCAGTGTCAACAAAGCATCTATGGAGAGGCAGGGCTTTATGAATGTGCTGACAGTAACGGGTTGACTTCGGTCAAATGGGAATTCTGGGAATGTCCAAGACAAGAGGTCAACATGGAGTTCCCTCCATTGGGCTACACTGAATAAACACATTTTTCACCTATTTAACAGCAGGAATGTCTGACTATACACTCTTACCCTCTGCTCCTTGTACTTCATGCCTACTGGTTGCTATAGATAATGTAAATCCATGTGGAGAAATTCTAGCACTGTACTGGGATGATCAGCAGCACCTGTCTGCCTTGCCACTGTCTGTTCTTTTCACTTCAACACATTCAGTGTGTGAACACAGTGGCCTCAAATGTGCATTGCAGCACTCCCCGTGTCTTATACAAATACAGTGATCTTCTGAAAACAGATAACATCTTTTCCTTTTGTATAAATGTGACTATGTCTACAAATTACAACTGTGGCAGTAAGGAAACACTTTATATTTTGTACTTAATAATTTCAATTTAATGTGATGTGATGTGACCTTTTCAGTGTTCCTGTATTCAGTTAGAGCTAGAAATTTGAATAATTTAATAACAAGTCTTAAGCCAATGCAGCAACTCTGTACTTTGGTAAAGTGGTGCTTTCAGCTCAACTTTAGCTAAACTTAGCATATGCTAACATGCTTGTGTTCAACAGGTGTTATATTTACCACATTCACCAGCATGTTAGCATGTTAATGTTATACTTAACAGAAAGTAGACTTCAGCTTAAGGTTTTGGGGATAGGCTACCATTTGTTTTAGGTTAGATAAATGAAAAGTTAAATCACTAAAATGAATGGATGCATAAAATGCCTCTACCAAATTTCACAGAAATATTTTCAACAGGTGTGAAGATAAGATATCATTTAACGTTCTCAAGGTAAGGCAAATATTTGTCTTGGTCTACAGTGTTGCATAGAGGCTCAAGGAACAAAGTAGTGGACCGACATTGCCAGCCATATGCTGACACAGCTAAAAAAAAATCTGAACTTGAAGGAATCACACATACGGTGTGGGTGTTTACTCTTATACAGAGTTTAAATTTTGGAGGAAGTTGATAAGTCGTTTATATTTGTTCGGGCAGGCAAAAACAATGGCACTTCCTATCCAGCAGTGCATTCTGTGAATTCTTGTCATTGTTTAATTATAACTAACAAAGATGTCGCTGTTTCATTCACAGTAAGGATGTGCTTTCTCTGATGGGCACTGCTGTATTGGAATTTAGTAAAGATTGTAGCAATAGTATAACAGAGAAGTTATCTGTTGCTGACAGGTAGAATTCACATCTGCTCATAACTCCTTTTTCTCAGCCTTGTCTTGACACAGCCACTTGCGTAACATCCCAACGTTCTTATAATACATGCATAGTAACTTGTGTGATGGCCAGTGGCAGGTGTGGGCTCACACTGTGACGCTTCCTACTATATGTCATCATCAGTAGTCATCAATCAGATGGAAAGACAGATGAGTAAATGCTTCACATCTCAAGCAAAGGGTTATTTTACATATAGGTTTACCCTAGAGTCTCTGACAGCCATGGAAAGAAACATTGAGTACAACTGTGTGGGCCCCTATGACGAGTCTGTCAACAATGGAGACAGGATGATGAATTGACTTTAATGTAGCAAATGGCTCAACAGTTCCACAGAGGAGAGAACACCTTAAATACTCCATACAGATCAGTTTTGCCCTCCTCCATCAAATTTCCCCCCACTCGCTTGTAAAGGCAATTGAGTAACAGTTCTTTTGTGATGTGTGGAGCAATCTAAACCCATGAGGCTATCATAAACTGTGAGTGGGGTGGGCTGAATCCTCCAAAACTCATTACAAAGTCATCAGAACAAAATAAAAGAGTTAAAAAGGAAAAAAAAATAGCTGTTAGATTGGTGATAAAATACTCATACGCACATTTTTAGTTTCAGGCATCTGTGGTTTTAAACCACAAGTTTCTGTTTCACTGTAGTGTTGAACATGTTCAGCTCTTTTCAAGCAACAGCTTTTCAGCTTCACAGTTCAGTGATATTGGCAGTCTTTAATCATTACTTATTTCCTTAATGTCAGACAGTTACAGTTATATCTTTACAACGAGGAAACGTTTACTTTGAGTTTATAGTGTATAAACCATAAAAGAAACCATTTAGAAAAGTTTTTTTCTGAAATTTATAAAGACATTTCTCTTTACATTACATTTCAACAAATGGCTTTACAACTAACAAGTAACTAAGTACATTTCACAAATAATTTCCCAGTGTTTGTGCACTGGAGGCTTCAAGTTTTACAAGTTTCACACTTCAAACTAGTTTCAAACTAGCTTTGACATCACAAGTTTTAGCTATATGCTAAACTCTTCCCCTTTGAATGTGAAAATAGTCTTCTGATATCACACTCTTCTTAGTTTTTAGTGGAGGGGGATTTTTAAAATAATTCAGCATCTAGTAGTTATCAGTTAAAACACCAAAGATTAAAACAAGTTTGTCTTTATAGCTTTTACTTCATTTTGATTTTTTCTTACAATAATCAGTTAAGTTTGTGAAATTTATGTTGTTTAAGGCTTTTTGATTCAGACGCTTTTCAGAAAGCCCATTACACCTCAAAGTTGTTATTACACATGATATGTGTACAATTCTTCATTTAAATTTATTTACTTTTACGACCTTTTTAATACCTATAGGTACAATGGAGAAAAAGATATAATTTCCACAGCAAAAAACAAAGCAAAAAAAACCACTATATGTTTCCCATGTTAATTAGGGATGCAGACCCTTGGCCAATACAGAACCAACTTTTAGGCATGTATATTTAAGGAGGAAAATTAGTCTACATTTGCCAATACCAACAGTTGGTTGTGATTGTGTCACTTTCCCTTTCTTCTGCTTGGGCATTTCAGGGAACACAATTTCAATTAGGTTCAACAAATTCTGCGTGGTTTATACTGTTAATAACTCTATAATCAAACTTTCAACTCCGAAAGTAAATAATTGCAAATTATTTACAAAGGATGATGACAATATAGGCTTTGTCCTTGAAACTATACAAGTCTAACCAATGGATAAGGTAATCATTGTTCCTACTACAGCTCTGACATTACATTAAATGGTATGATAACATAAAAGATGGCTATTGAATGCTGAATATGAACATATCTGCTGAAAAGGTGGAAGAGTTCCAATAGTCACATTGCTCTTTACATAGGCCTACACGATTAGCAATATAGTGACATTATTTATCTGACGTTGCATTAATTAATGCATCCTCTTTTGAAAGATCTGCTCTAAAGCCGCCAGTGTTTGGTTTGTCTGTTCTGGATGAGCATGGTAGCCCAACATGGTGATTTCAGTGAAAGAGAACCCACTCTCTATGTAATATAAAAGGCTCATTCTGATGAAAATAATTCTTATTTCCAGATGATTACACAAAATTAAACATGATTATTAATATTATATTCCATTTTTGCCAAGTCTGTTCTGTTAGATGCCACTAATTCTACACTCTGCACTTTTAAGATATTTTACCAATTAATTTTCATTTAATCTTTCCAATCAAAGATGCATTTAGCTATTTTATAAAGGAAAACATATGACAAAAAGTCTATTAGACACAAAGGTATATAAATGTATCAGGAGACCCTAGTTCAACAGCAGATAGGGTGTCAGAAAAGCTAAATGCCGAACAAACATTGGGACATGGTCTGTAATTTTGATTAACAGTGAAAAATTAGAAGTCAGACGCCTCCCCTTCACACCCTATCTTTCTGTAAGTGGTGCACATGCCCATGCTGTCCTTCTGTGCAAAATGGATTTGTAGCTTCCTCAGTCCATAGTGCACACTGCCAACTTCCTACAATTTATTTCCCCATGGAACACAATTTCCTTGATGTCTGCTCTGAACAGGCTACGACTCACCAGCCAACACATTTATTCTCCACCCTGAACCAACTTTGAGTTGTAATTTTTTCTTCTCTCTGCTGCATTAAACATGGGGAAGGGTACCTAAACATAACTTGTTTTTTTGGAGTACATTTACCTTTAACTTTATCTCTTGATGTAAACTTCAGCCTACTTAAACATAGTGACTCCCACTTTCAAGCTTAAACAGGCTAGCTGTTTGCATACCTCCTTATACACACACATACACACACACACGCACCCACCCACCCACACACACACGCACACATACAAACAGAGGAGGATCATTTAACTTCTTCTACTGCACACATTTCATTAAAGAGCAGAATTACTCACCTTCCCAATTCTTCTCCAATTTCATAGAAATCATCCACATTTTGTTGCTTGAATACCGCCATGCCAGGTGTCTTCATTGACGGTTATCTCTTTGATATGCAGCAACAAAGTCAGTCTTTCCTCTTGTCTATTTGTCTTCACTCTTTTTTGCTCTCCACAAGTCCACTCCTGCTGATGCAAAGAGGAGTTCCTGTATATTTCTGACGAGAGTGATGCAAATGTTTACTACATGCCCCAGCTTGCTCTATAGCATTCCTTTGCAGAGATGTACTAACTTTCACTGTGGTGTTGTGAAAGCTTAAACACTTTTACTTGACCAGCCAATGAAATAAAAAAATAGCCCTTAATCTGCCTAAATGCTGCTTGGGGCATCATTACTTAATAAGTAGACTCATACAACTGAGCCAAGCTGGTCAGTGTAACAGAGTTTAGTTATTGTGATTATAACAGGATTACAAATAGAAAGAAAAGAGCATTTGGGTAATTAGGGCAGGGTATCTGTTGTGAAACATTTTGGGGTTTTTTTTAAATACTGACACTGTCAGGAATATTTGTTTTTTATATAAAGATGATTAATGCTATGAATACAAATTTACAAATCAACTGTACAGCATAAGAGTGAACAAATACGTACAAGAAATTGAAAACAAAAAACTGCTCACAACAGCACAAACTGAGATACCACAAACTTCCTATCTGGTATGTGACACTTTAAGTGGCTCATCAAACTGACTGTAGTTGTAACTTATGTCTTACCTTCAGTTAGAAACAAAGCTGATGATCACTTATATCTGTTTTCAAGTCCTCCACA
This sequence comes from Rastrelliger kanagurta, assembly GCA_024605255.1. Taxonomy (NCBI): domain Eukaryota; kingdom Metazoa; phylum Chordata; class Actinopteri; order Scombriformes; family Scombridae; genus Rastrelliger; species Rastrelliger kanagurta. Next base: position 60 of record JANJYQ010198536.1, on the reverse strand, counting down.
TTGGTCTCTTCATGGCTGGAGCCCAGTCAATAAGTGTCTCATTCAGCGTCTCTGTTGTTT
>JANJYQ010198404.1:14606-28636 GCA_024605255.1 Rastrelliger kanagurta | reverse complement strand
TCTCTCTCTCTCTCTCTCTCTCTCTCTCTCTCTCTCTCTCTCTCTCTCTCTCTCTGTCACTCTTGCACCATTCTTGGTCATTCCAGTCAGTGCTAATTATTCTGTGAAGTGAGTCCCCGGCGCCCCTCAGATCACATAGCACTGCAGCTGCCCGGCTGTACAGCAGACCAACTGCAAGAGCTATAATAGGAAGGAGAGGTAGAGTTGCGCAGCTGACGATGCTGATTCCGAGGAGCCAGGGCTCTGCAGTCCTATTTAAAAACACTGTCGATCCTAAAGGCTTATTAGAAAAATGTTGCTTTATCAAAACACCATATTGAACACGAGGAACATGTGCTGATGGGTGCTGGCACAAATATACTGTACATATAAACACCATCATGTGTTTTTATATGCATACATTTCAAGCCTAGAGGTATTAATGTGTTTTCCACTGGGATACCTTTATTGAAAAATCAGTGTTGCCAAGGAGACTACATGAGTGATACTGCTTATTAAATTGAACAGTGATATCGGCTACTTAAATACCTTTTCAAATCCTGTCTTATTACTGTACCATGATAGCCACATTTCCATGACAGAGCACGGACAGTGGCTCAAAGTACAAGCTTACGTCATACAGATGTCACAGGCCTAACTATAACTTCTGCATAATCACTGGTGATCATTATTCTAAAACAAAAAAACATTGGTTCAATAAACCTCACTCAACCCCTGTAACGATCCTACTGACACTTATATAACTGTCTGTCTCTGCTTTCGGACATGTTTTGTTGTCATACTTCTTTTTGCCTTCAGTAAGCTCTAATGTTATGTGGCAGATCTCTTTTCAACCCGTTAGGCTTCCTGTGCATAGATTCACCATGGGGATAAAGGCTGCTCTCCCCAGATATGAGCTGTATCTCTACACAGCTGTACTCTCTGTGGCCTTGATATGGACAGGCAGTTGGATATTTGACGCTTCAAGCGGTGAGTAACTGTATATCTAGTAGTGAAATCTGCTGCCAAAAAACAAAGTCTCTACCTAAAACATTGTTCTATCTAACCCTAAAAGTGTGCTGAAAGTTCATTTAGATGATTAAAAGGATTCCTTTTTCTCTTGAGGAATTTCTGCATGTTCCTATTAATATGAGAACAATTTAAAGGATGGACTAATTACTTGCTAATTATCTTCCTGATGGAGGCATGTCATGAGTGAGATACATGCTGTAGAACAGGAAAACTCATCCAACTAATTTCACGCCTTTCATCCTGATGTAATGCCAAATGTTTGCATGTATTCACACTGTAAAATGCTATAACACCAGCATCCTCACACACTCTTCTTTCTGAATGGCCTGAGTGTAAACTGGTGGAAGGCACTGTCTGTCACAGTCGATGCTGTCAGATTAGCAAAGGAACAGTCATACTTCTTTAGTTTCTTGTACTTTAATACTGTCTGTCTCTAGGACTGGTCATTTTTAGCTGCTCAGTCTAGAGGTATTTGTCATGCTCAGGTCTGCATGCTACACTAACCCTGTATCCTGGTAGTAGAAGTCTGGCTGTGTTCCCAGAAGTAAGAGGCTTTCCCTCAATGACCCTCACATTTTGATATCCTTTTTCACAGCCATTAGTGTAATCAGGTAACGCTGCTGGAACTACTGTGATGCTGCATGCCAATCGCATTTGTTGCCTCATACTTAAAATCTCGACATCACTCTGACACTATTCACGATTATTATCATGCTTATTCGTATTTTTATTATTTTGTGTAGTAGCATTTCATTCAGGTTATGCAGTGAATTACAATAATCTCCTACGTACAGATTATGATGCATGAGTGTAGCTGTTAGCCTCAAAAATAGAAAGCTTCGCAATGAGTGTATTATGTAATATCTGATGTTACCAAATGAGCTTAATGTGCTCTCACGCCCTAAATTCACCAAATAATCCAATAATTGTACCGAAGCTGGTCAAAGTTTGACTTTTACAGAGCGTTTTATTATTTTAAAAAATGTGCAGTGTTCACATAGAAGCTCAAAATTAAAACTGCCTAAAGAATGGACAGGTTTACCACATACTACCATGAGTTGAAATCTCAATACTTTATTAATCTTATTTTTCCTCACATTGTTTGATGATTATCTTGTATGTTTTTTTTCTTTTTTATTCAGAGAATATAAACAGGAAGGTCTTTAAAGAAAGTGTAAAACCAGGATGGCATTACTTTGGCAGGAAAATGGTGAGCTGCTCATATATAATCTCACATATGTACCTCTTTGTTTTCTATAATTGGACTTTATGAAAGAAGATATTGATAGAGAGAGGTCATTACATCTCGTAATGTATCTTCCTTTGTCGCAGGATGTTGCAGACTTCGAGTGGATGATGTGGTTCTCTACATTCCGCAATCATATCCTTTTTGCTCTCGCCGGTCACGTGATCTTTGCCAAGATATTCACCCTGGTCTGTCCAAAGGTGCGTGCATGTGTGTCCTAGAGTGGGTGTGATTGTACATGAGATACCACTGCATTCTGATTGTAAACAGATATAACTGCTTGTCTCTTTTCTGTTTACGTCTATATCGAATTCGTATGGGTGTGTGTTTGTGTGTATGTGTGTGTGTGTGTGTGTGTTTGCTCCAGTCAAGGCAATGATGAATATCTGATTTAAATACATTAAATACATCACTAAATTGCACTGATTACTGACAGTTGTTCTGTACAACTAATTCAACTCCATTTCAATCTATTGAACTCTCTTAACCAAGCAACAAACAATAAACCAAACACATGATTGACTTGATGCATGAGCATGAGTTGAATGCTGCTGGATTGGGTTGGTATTGGTGTCTGAATGCACGAGTGATTGTTGTGATTATATGAATATTTTTTGGCATATTTAAAACAGTTCAATATGTTTTAAACATGTTTCTATCTTGTTTCATGCTTACAATGAAGATTGGTATAGATGGATGTAAGGTAACATTAATAAACTTGTCATGTTTCATTTAAATCATTGATATCTGGATCTGTTTTTTTCCCCACACAATCTAATTTTTTTCCCCATCCTAATACAAATCCATTGTTCTACATACACATGTTATTGTACTTACGCCACTCTCTTCATGTGTGATATATTTCATGATAAATAGTTCAGAGATACGGACATTGCATCACGCTGATGCTGGTCCCTCTTTACCCACAGCACAGATCCTTGATCTTTGGTGTGTACGGTGGTTTAGCAGTCCTGGTCACGATGGGCTGGACCTTCATGGCTCTGGTTCTGTCTCACTGCATCATGCTCTACAGCATCGCCATGGTCAAGAGCAAGTTGCTGTGCTTTGCAGCAGGCCTGGCTACACTGGCCTCTATCAAGCTGGAGCCCTATAACTCCTGGCAGGTGAGTAACCTTTCAGGATGAACTTTTAGTAAACCAGTGCAGACGATGATGTTTGACGCTCAGAATAACTGCGACTCTGACAGGAAACCTTGGTCACTGGCTCCTTTGAACTTCAAGATGTCCTGTTCTATGGAGGATGTGGCTTCAGCATCATGCGCTGTATGAGCTTTGCTTTGGAGAACTGTGAGAAGACAGACGGCAACTACACATTCTCAGACCTGCTGAAATACAACTTCTACCTCCCCTTCTTCTTCTTTGGACCTATCATGACTTTCGACAGGTATCATGACCAGGTGAGAGTTAAAGGTCATACTGATTAGGAAGACAAATGAATAAAATTGAACAACCCTCTGAGTTTTAGCAGATCAATCAATCAGTCAGTCTTTATTTGTAACCAAATCACAATAAACGTCATCTCAAGGCACTTTACACAAAGAGCAGGTCTAGAACCTTACTCTTTTTCAGATATTGGCTGTCACTCCGAAAGGCTATAAAGGCTGCATGTAATACCCATATATTATATATAAATATATATATATATGCTAATCTTATTTGCTATATAAGATGCTAATGTGTTTATGTATAATACAATTTGAATTTCATGGGAATTATTCCTTAATAAAAACAACTGTTAAATGAATAGAGACTGGTTGATATGGTTTGACATGCTCACATGGCATATCAAAACATATCAACCACGACTAATTTGATAAAACAACAAAGGCTTGCTCACAAAGCTGGCTCACTTCCATAGGCCAACAACACCAAGCTGACCCGCAAGGAGAGGGAGATGTGGAACATCACCACCAAAGCCGCGTTGCACCTGGGAGTTATTCTGGTGGTGGATGTCTTCTTCCACTATCTCTACATCTTGACAATCCCCAATGACATGAAGCTGGCCACCAAACTGTCTGATTGGTGTTTGGGTGAGCGAGATAATATTATGTAATAATAATGTGTCATGTGCATCTGGTATTGATGCCTGATTAAATTTTATACCATGTGTTAATATGTTTTGTTTTCTTTAGGATAACTTGCCGACATCCAATAATTACTGAAGGGCTAATACACAATATTGGCTCCATATATCTGTTTCTATTCTCTGTGTTGCACATTGAAATCTTTATGTACTTTATCATACATTAAACTTGCTTTGTTTGCATACCTGTGCAGGTGGTCTGGCTTATTCCAACCTGGTGTACGACTGGGTGAAAGCAGCTGTGATGTTCGGCGTCATCAACACTGTGGCTACACTGGACCACTTGGACCCTCCTCAGCCACCCAAATGTATCACAATGCTCTATGTCTTCGCTGAGACGTAAGTGTGACTTGCACTCACTCTAAATCTTGTATTGTGTTTTTGTTTTTTAAATTGACATTATTAAATCTTTAACTAATTGGGACATTTCTCTCTTGTTTAGGCATTTTGATAGAGGCATCAATGACTGGTTGTGCAAGTAAGTGTTTGAATTTAAATTCACATAGTTTAAATGACAGAAACCTGAGTATATGTTGTTTCATTGAGTTGAATCTGAGTTGATATTTTGCAGGTATGTTTATGACTACATTGGTGGTGATCACGACAAAATCTTCAAGGAGCTCCTGGCAACTATCTGCACTTTCGCCATCACCACTCTGTGGCTGGGCCCGTGTGAACTGGTTTACATCTGGTCATTTTTCAATTGCTTTGGCCTGAACTTTGAGCTGTGGGTGGCCAAGTTATTCTCTCTTCCACCATTTTCTACCATAGAGGTAAGATAAAAATAAAGCACTGTCAACAATCAAGGTATATATTTATGCTGAGTTTAATTTGTGCCAGATCCCTTATGTGTATCCATGTCCTCTGTTTTTAGTATGCTATGGGTGAAGCCATGTCACGCAGGATCCGTGGTCTATTCAATGCCGCCAACTTCTGGGCTATCATCCTCTACAACGTTCTCTCTCTGAACAGTTTAGAGTTTGCCAAACTGGTGGGAAGAAGACTGATTTATAAAGGTAGGGAACCACAGTGCTGTGGAGTATATAAAAAATAGGCTTCTCTGTCAGTTCTTGTAAAAGCGAGGACAGACAGATATAAAAAGAAACCAGATCACATTTTCTTCACGTAAAAATTAATCTTAACAACAGAGCATTGGCACACTGAGAGGTTCTTGACAGGGTTATGGTATCTGTCAAAAATGCTCTCAGATCACAGTACAAAAGAAGAACCTACATTCCTATAAAGTCATACTTTTTCCCTTCCTTCTTCTCCCTCTCCACTTCCTCCTCCTCCATCTTTTTCCCTCCAGGATTTCCTCTGTCAACCCTCTCAGTGTTACTGGTGACCTACTGCGGTGTGCAGCTGGTGAAGGAAAGAGAGAGACGAGAGGCCCTGCTGGAAGAACCGGTGAAGCCTGTAGATGGTGGCAAAGAAAAAGCAGAATAAGCATAAAGAAATAAAAAACTCACAGACTTCCTGGTCAACACACTCACTCTGCTCCATCGCCGGCCCGAACCGCCCGGATTGTAAGAGCCAGTCACCACTTACATTGTTCACATGTCTGTTTGTCAGAAGCGAGGCAATGTTTTGAACTGTGAAATATCCTCAAGTGCACTTGCTGTAGATAATCGCCACGTCCTTTGGCACAAACCCACCGATGATGCATTTTGTATTTATATATTAACTGAACAAGAAATTGTTTAGCAAATGAAGGTCCTGCCAAATATTTTATGATGTAAAAGTTAATAGTACATTTAATAGCATACAGTATTGTAAAGGAACAACTGCTTTGCTCTGTGTGGTTGTCCCCTGTGTTCATTTTTGATTTTCCTCAAATCTGGACATTCTTCCTTTCTTTTTAAACATCATGATTTTTATAATTCTTAATCAGGCAGTGTCTTTATTTTGCCTTCAACACTTTGGAACCTAATCGTCACAATATATGAAGGGTTAAAACTTGAAGTAACTTGAATCAGGGTGTCAGTGAGTGTGGAGTGAGATGAAGGAAAAACAAAACGAAGGGTGCTGTGGAGGCTTCGGTCGTCCACATTTGCTTCCAGCTGATTGTGATGTATTGTGTATTTGCTCTATTGTCACTGAGCATAAACACAAGTCACAATGTATTGGATAGTTTACTTTAGTGATTGAGAATGTATCAGATGTATTATAATGTTATAAAAAAAATGAATGTAGTTCAGACAGAGAGCCGTCCACACTTGAAAAAAACAGAGAACGACTGCTTTACTCCCCTACCACACTTTCCACAGGAGATTGCTGTAGGTGTGACATTTCAGCATATCTTTTCTCCGCCCCCTCTCTCACACGATCCAGAATGTGAGCGTATACCAAGATCAGACCGAGGTTCACAGTTGGCTATGAAAGGCAATAGGCCCAGCAGGGAATATGGGTCAATCTTATCCAACCTGTCACCGAAACCTGCTGTGTATCTTCAGCGCTGCAGGCAGTCCGAGAATGTTTATGCGGATTGTAAAGCCTTCTCTAAAAGTAGGATTTTTATTCTAAAAAAACTTTACTGACTTGAAATAAAGTTTTGTTTCACCCATATATGAGTTTTATTTTGTTGCAGTATGAAGAAGAAGTGATATGGATAGATGTGGTCCCCTATTCAAACATGTTAACCTCTTCATTATGTTTAAAAGATGTTTTAATAATGTTATATATGATCATGTTGTTTTTGCCTGATAGTGAGACAATATCATTTATCACCACCAGATGGCCCAGTTTGACCTAAGTTCATTGCTCAACACATCAACATCTGAATGAAAACAAAGCCATAGTTAAATGACATAGTTCTTGCCAACCTATTACACCTTTTCTCAGGACTTGTGTGTGAAGTGTGTAGTCTGAACTTGATTGACTTCTACCCCTCTGTCTAATTAGTTTTGTTTCATTTGTTACATCCTACACCTTTGTGTTTGACTGTTCTTATTTACACATGTTGTTGAGTGGCATCATATTATTTCCACACATAACTTCCCCAATTTCAGCAATAACAGAGAGTTCATCAGCCTGTGTGCAAAGCCTTTAATATATTTTGCTCCCTGTCCATTAAACTCAATACTTTTAAATACCTCTTGTTACAGTAGACGAATCACAATTTAAAGGTGCTGATCAGTGGAAGATATTCCCAAAACTTCTCAGCTGTTAGATAGCCTACTATTCAGTCATGGGTACAACAAATGAACTACCTGCGTACTGGATCGAAGCCTTTTGTGCTTTGCAGTGACGAGGTTTAGAGGCACAGTTAAAGTTCATCATTCTCATTAGCGTTACCTCTAATTCTTCTTCTGCGTCAACACAAAATGCCTACTTTGAAAAACTGTGTTCATAACATCTAACCTCACACAGTTGTTCCTAATTACTAATCAATAGGTGACACATGCTTATGTCATTACTTTTATATTAGGTTACAGCAGAGGTTCTCTTTACTAAAATAATCTTAGTTCTTGAACTTCTGAGAACTAAGATGCTTGAGTATCTTGAATTTCAGTAAAACTGGAAAAATACAAAGGCAAAAAAACAAGAAATATATGTATATTAACAAATTATAATTCCACATTCATTGATTTCATATGATCTCCCTAAGGCCAATTTTGGTTTCTAATTTACAAGTTGGACATGAAAGACTCCATATTCATAAACATCTATAGCAAAATCGTACAACTTAACTTCTAGAGAGATTATTGCTACATTTGAGGTCATTTCTCATTCAATAGTTTCATCTGTGTACCTAATCCATACTTGCACAGTAATTCTATACAGCTTTTAAGTATGTAATGTGTTCACACAAATTGCAATATAGATTATACACAAAACTGCCAGTATGGATGCTAAAATGAAAAACTTGATTTTTGAGTGCACTCATGAATAGTCCAGAGTGCAATTCTCAGAAAATAGATTGGGATAAACCCTAATCATGTCTTTATTTATATTAACAGAATAGCTAGAAGCAGTCTAAAAACAGTCTTTCGTCATTTTATAAAATGTAATTTAAGTTAAATTAATAAAGGTTTGTAAATGGTGTTACCCCATACTTTATTAGCAAACTAAGACTTGGTTATTTTTTAATTTTCTGATGGAAGCAAGGTCATCGTACTTTTACACAGCTATGATTTGTTTTCTTACTCAGGCCACAGTTTGTTCTTTACAGCCAGTAGGTGACAGTGTTGATTAGTCACAGTCACAGATTAGTATGTCTGGAACTATTAAAGTGGTTAAACATCATAATCTTCATTCATTCTATGTATAATAATAGAATAAAAGAATATAGCCTATTTTCTAACATGAATTGTTTGATAATCACGCTAACTGTTTTGTATGACTTGGATGGACAAGATAAGGAGTGTAAACTTATTTTTTTTTACAATTTTTTGTCTTAAAATATTGTGTGTTATGATATTTGACTGTTTTCAAACGAGTGCTTGGGTTCTATTTAAACAATTATACACTCACTGATGGATAATAATGGTGTATAGTGTGTCACTTGAATAGTGAAGGGTGTCTCTTGCTTGTTATTATTCCAAGAACCACTGTTGCCTATACATTATATGGTGTATCTTTCATTAATGTCAGTGTAGCCTGATCCTTACCTCCCCTATTCAAACAGTATCAGATTACATCGAGGAAAGCAACTTGGTAAAAGTGAGAGAAAATATCAAAGCAACACGATCTTGCCATGCTGCCTGGTGAGATGTTCTGCTGGATTTAACATGCTGTCACTGCTGTGTCACTCAGCTGTTTGTGGGGTGTGTGTGGTGCAGTAGTACGTAGGTTCCCTTTCCTGTCCATGAAAATGCATTCCTCAGATTTGTGAAGGCCTTGTCTATAAATACCCCTCACTTAGAGAGTGACTGACAGCCACAGACAGCTGCAGCAACCAGACAACCCGTAGAGACTATCCACAGCAATCTGAGCAGCACTGGGAGCTCTGCTAGTCCTGTTCTGTTGTGTAAAGTAACTTGTGTGCCCCTCTTCTACGTCGTTCCCTCCTACGAAACCCAACTAGGACAAGGTGGCAGAACAAAATGGCTGCCATGACTATAGACCCGGCGGAGCAGCCTCGCATGTACCAGCAGACCCTGCTTCAGGATGGACTGTGTGACCTCTTGGAGAATGACAAGTTTGTGGACTGTATCCTCAAAGTCCAGGACAAGGAGTTCCCGTGCCACCGCTTGGTTCTGGCAGCCAGTAGTCCCTTCTTCAAGGCCATGTTCCTGTCTGACCTGGAGGAGAGCAAGAAGCGTGAGATAGTCCTAAAAGATGTAGAGCCTGGTGTTATGGGGATGATCCTACGCTACTTATACACCTCAGACATTAATTTAACAGAGCAAAATGTCCAGGATATCTTCATGGTTGCTAACATGTATCAGATCCCTTCCATCTTCTCTGTATGTGTGTCCTATCTTCAAGAGAAGCTGGTGCTGGGCAACTGTTTGGCTATCTTCAGGCTTGGGCTTCTCTTGGATTGTCCCAGGCTCACTCTGGCTGCTCAGGAGTTCATTTGTGAACGTTTCCAGGTTGTTGTCAGGGACCAGGACTTCTTGCAGCTGGCCCCAAACGAGCTTGGCATCATCATTTCTTCAGACGCCCTCAACGTTGAGAGGGAGGAGCTGGTGTTTGAAGCCCTGATGGACTGGGTCAAACATGATGAAAAAGACCGAGCTAAGCACCTGACAGACCTGTTGCACTGCGTACGTTTCAGGCTGATGCCTTTGGATTATTTCAAAGAAAAAGTGGAACGTAACCAGTACATCCGGTTCAGTCAAGAACTCAAGAAGGATCTGGATCTGGTCAAAGATGCACACAAAGGTCGTTTCCCAAAGCCAAAAAAGTTGAGCAGTGAAGGGGCAGAGGGGGGAGAAGGTGATGAGGAGGAAGATGAGGAGGGGTACCTGCCGGGTATACTCAACAACAACCCTCGCTTTGGGATGTTTGAGCTGGACCTGTTACTTATGATCAGTGACACAGGGACTGTGGCCTATGACCCGGTAGGAAATGAGTGCTTTGTCGTCTCAGAATCCACAGATATCCCCAAGAACCATTGCAGTCTTGTGACCAAGCAAAACCAGGTGTTTGTTGTCGGGGGGCTTCTTTACAATGAGGAGGATAAAGATGAACCGTTCAGCTCTTACTTCCTACAGGTAGAGAATCAGTCATGAAAACCATCAGTAGCTCCGTTTGTAAAAGGCAGGGTTTTTTGTGTATATCATTCCTTACTGATCTATTGTTCCCTTTATCCCCAGTTTGACCCAGTAAGTTCAGAATGGTTAGGGATGCCCTCACAATCCAACCCTCGTTGCCTGTTTGGGCTGACTGAAGCCGAGAACTCCATCTTTGTTGTTGGAGGCAAGCAACTGAAGGAGGGAGAGCACGCGCTGGACTCGGTCATGATCTATGACAGACAGTAAGTGCAGATACCAAATTTGGAGGTGTACCAATGCTGATCCACACTGTCAACATAAAAACAAGAGATTGGAAAGAAGTAGCAGAACATATTAAAAGTGAAGAGTGTATCACATAGTACATCTCTCTTCTCTTTCATGATGAATTAATGTAAATGCTCACTGGGCTTATCTGTATTTTAATATTGCAGTTATGAACTTTGATGATATTTAGACTGACTTTACTGTAGCATCTGTAACAGATAAAACATAAACACAGTACTGATGCTGTCAATAAATGTAATTATTGTTCAGGAGAGTTTATTTCTAAAAAATAATAATGATAATCCATGCTGTATCCATTATCTAAATGAAAATGCTCTCAAACAAAACTAGGGAAGTCTTTTTGGGAAATGTATTCCATTGATTATTAATTATGCTCGCTTTTACTACATTTGAATTGCCAGTAAAGAAAATTGAAAACAGTAAAGTGTACAACCATCTCTCTCATAGTCCCATTAAAGGAATTACATAATATTTTTATAGCTCTAGTAATATGCCATATGGAAGGCATCTTGTGCCCTCCAATTATTTCTTGATCATAGTTATTGCAGCATTTATCTATAGAATCACCTCTACCCTCTATAGTGTCATTGCTCATAATGTTTTTTTTCTTTTTGTGTACACAGGTCATTTAAATGGGGAGAGTCAGACCCTCTGCCTTATGAAGTGTATGGCCATGGAACTGTGTCACACAAAGGTCTTATCTACGTTATTGGAGGAAAATCTGAGAGCAAGTAAGCATGATACCAGATGATGTAACTCCCAACTATATATACTAATATCATTGTAATGCACCTCAGGAGTGTGTCTGAATGCTGTAATTGACAATCCTCACTCAATACCTGTACAGTATAAAATATACAATGTGTGATGGTGCCGTCATTTTGCTAGAGGTATTCTGATTTTTAGTTTCTGGTACATGTCAAGTCCAAAAACATTTGATCCTACAATTCCCATAATGCAACTGCATTTTTCATTTGACCTTCCTTGCCTCCTGAATACCTGCTTCTTTAAAAACCACACACAGTTGTTAAAACAGTCTCAATCCTAAACCAAGATAACGCTGATGACGTCATCAGGGTTATTTATTAAACTTCCACAGCAAACATGTGAAAACATGGCACATGCTGTCATATGTCATGTTTTCATAGGCTGAATATCACTCCCTGTCATGAGTAAACTGAGCTTCATGTGCAAAACTAGAGCAGAAGTCCTTTAACACATTGTATCGAATATTTATGTGCAGGAAATGCATGAGGAGAGTCTGTGTCTACGACCCCACTAAGTTTGAGTGGAAGGACTTGGCTCCTATGAAGAAGGCCCGCTCCCTGTTTGGTATCGCTGTCCACAAAGACCAGATCTTTGTGATTACAGGGGTCACAGATGAAGGCCTCACATGCTCTGCAGAGGTCTACGACATTGCCAGCAACAAGTGAGACAACAGTTTGTTTTATATCACCACTTTATCTCATCCTTATGAGGTGAAGCATCTGTCCACATTGGTGAAATGACTCACAGGAGCGTGAACAGCAGATCATTAGGTCATAAAGGAGCACTGTTGCTGCTGTGTGTATAGTACAGTAATATAGCTGCTTATTTTACACCATCATCACTTCATTTTGTGTGTGCACGTGTGTGTGGGATCGTTTTTTCTTTTATACTCCAGGTGGTCCGAGTTCATAGATTTCCCTCAGGAGCGCAGTTCCCTCAATCTATTGTCGATGGGAGGCTTCCTGTATGCTGTGGGGGGCTTTGCCATGATGCCCAGTGAGACCAGCGAGGAGAACGTCCCAACAGAGATGACTGACATCTGGAGGTGAGCGCTGATTTCATTATATCAGTATACCTACAGAGTGATTATAATGTCTTAATAATGGCCAGTAATGCTCTATGTTTATTTACTGTTATATTGTTTATTATAGTGAGGACCTGAAGAAGTTGTGTTTTGGTGGTGTCTATTGCACTCCCACTTAATTTGGCCACTTACTATTTTTGACATACAAAGTTCAAAAACTGGATAATAAATAAATCGTAATTAGAAAAGCACAGGAAAGGTGTAAGTCCTCCTGCAGTCATTAGGAGATTGTTTTAACATTCATCTGCTGACTTAGGAAAGTTTCTTTGTGTCCACCATTTGAGTTTACATCATTATTTGTTACATCATTCTACAACTTATTGCACAGCCAATTGCGGTCTGGTGTGCAAATTACACAGACGTGGACTTTCCGAGAAGTAGGAGTCATCTTTTGTTCAACTGTTAAATCTCTAAAATGAAAAAATATTCAAAACATCTGGATTTTTCAATGGAGAAGAAGATGAAGTTTAAGAACCCTTTAATCACATTCATATTAGACACAAATTATGAATTAAAGCAAAGTATTTTTTAGTTGAAGTCTTCAACATGTCACAACTCACAACAGTGTAAATCTGGTAATATTTATGTTTTTCTAATTGTGATCAGATTTCATGAGTTTGAAAGTAAAATATGTATTGCCTGTTGGCCAAAACTTGATAGCTTAGATTATTTAGAGGCAATCCCACGTATGCAATAATAGTTACTTTAATAAACAGTAACTCATCAAATTTGGACTAATAGCTGAAAATAGTTCCCAGAAATCAGCATTACATTCTGTTGAGTAATATTTCCTAAAAACAGCAGTGACCAGCTGTTATAAGTAATTACACAACCTCTTTGAAAAATATATTTATAAAAAAAATATGCCTGTTTTTTAAAAAGATTTTCATCTTCTGTTTGAACATCTTCTGTGTTTCACTTGTTGATGCCAACAAAAATATAGAATAACACTGTACAATCTGTACAGCAATGCAAAACAATCATTCATTAGGGCCTTGCCTTAAATAGGCCAAAACCCCCTAAAAACCCTTTAACAGGGAAATATGGAAGAAGAAGAATCTCTCTTGAAGGACAGATAGACATGCAATAGATGTGCTGTGTACAGAATTAAATGGCAGAACTACAGCATTATGTCGGAGAAAACGGATGATTTGAATGACATAGCTTATATAAAGTGTGTAATTAGGAGGTTGCCAAACAACTTCCAGGTACTATCAAAAACAGAACTGAGTCATGCGACCTCCATCACCACCGAGACCTGGGAAGAGGACAGACTACACATTCACACAGGGGGAAAATCCCATCACACCATTCACACACACACACACACACACACACAAAGGAATGAGAG
>JANJYQ010198259.1:9970-32043 GCA_024605255.1 Rastrelliger kanagurta | reverse complement strand
CACACACACACACACACACACACACACACACACACACACACACACAAATCACCACAAATATAAAATTCTTTACAGCCAATGCAACAGATTTTTGCATAAATTTAACTTTCAGGGTAACTTTCAGAATTACAGATGGCTTGATTACCCCTTCCCAAACACAGACACACAGACTTCCTCATAATCATGTCTGCAACATGAAAAGTTGAGAGGAAAATTGAGCATCATTACAGGACTTGGCTTGCTCTATGTACAGTAATACATCAGTCGGTGAGTGTCTTGCGTGTGGAATGTATGTCATTCTAGCTTAGAGCCAACGCCCTCCTTTGGTGCAATTTTTACACTTGGCAGGGTGATTAACGCATGTGATGCACTAAATCTGGGTTGCCCAGAGAGCACCAGTGCTAGATGGAGTAGGACTCAAAATCCTTTCCTTCTTTTTCCTTCTGGCTCCTGAGGCTCATTTTGTATATCTGTTGGATATCCTATTCTTTGGATGATCACCACTAAACTCCCTGTATTTTTGCATGACTGTTTGCAGTGCTGTGTGGTTCCTATAGCCATGAACGATAGAAGGTATATTACTGTTCTCCCTGATTAATATGTAAATTTAAATGGTGCACATAACCTTGTAAAATTGTCTGCAGAACCTCTGGTTCAGTGAAAACACTGTAAGCTGCAGCACTTCTCAGTCTTCCTGTGTCCCCAACTCAACTGCTTAGCAAATTGTCAGACAACCTACAAAGAGAATTATGGGCCCTGAGGGGTCTTGGGGAAATTGCACCACTGGCAGTTTTATCTGGGGGTGCTGCAGGGCCTAGACAATGCTCCACTTAAGTATGATGACAGACTAGAGGGGATGTATCCAGGCCCCTTCTATAAACTTCACAAAACCCTCACAGCTGAAAACTAAAACTCCTGGCATCTCCCTGCTGGAGTTGTCACTGTAGGGCAAAAGTCAAGTACTATAAATTTAGCTTATCAGCAAACTTGAAGACAGAAAGCATACAATATTTCTGGATGTGGTCCATTCGCAAAGCACATTTGAATTTTGCCATTCAATAGTTTCATAGCATTATAAAAATAGTCTTCACCATTCATTTGAATGGTGACAAGTAACCCATTTGACAGAGTTGATGAATACTGCATGTGGAAATCATTCATTATGTGTATGGGCTCCTGCATGAAAACAAATCAAACCAAAAACCCAGACAGTTGACTTACACAGACTATACAGCCAGCAGGTCGGCATGCTATTGCCTTTGGTATGTTTACATGTAGTCTGCTGCAGGGTATCATAACAGAGGAAGATAGACTCTAAATGCATGCAGAACACATTCAGGTTAGCGTATTCGCTTCTTTGAAGTGGTTATTAATACACAGACAGAAAATTCCTGCAGGGATCAAGACGAGACACCAGAAAGACACAGTGGCGTGGTGCTGCTGCATCCAAGGAAGCTAATTTTTCTTCTTTTGCTAGGTTAACATGTTGGTTTGATGTTTTTCACTGCCTCTGTGTAATTTGAATTAAACACTGCACATGATAGTGGGAGAGAGCAACACTATATTACTGATATGAATGAGTTTCCACTAAGGTGTTTGTATATTGGCCTGTTTATGAGGGTGTTTCTTACATGTCATATCGCTTGTCACATTTATGATGAAACTCTGCCTCCAGCTCCTCCTAAATGCATTTCCCTCTTGTTTGTGAAATGTGCACTTGCTGTGTGTTCTGGGCAGTGTATGCAGGAGTTTCTCATTAAACACAGTAATGAACAGGAGTATCAGCAGTGGGCCAGGTGTTTTATCAATTCCAGGGGCAGAGGAGTGAACCAAGCTACACAACCTCACTTCTGACACTCAGGAGAGAACTAAGTAAGTGAACATTGGACTTTTCCCTTATTTCAATACTCCGAGTGAGCGAGATAAACAGTGGAATGAGGCTGACTGTGTTTGTGGTACTAGTGGAGCCTCTTGCTGCCTGACCCATCCATGGTGATGAATAATGAATGAGCAGGACAGAAGCAGTTACCATTTGGAGACAGTTTCATGATGAATGATTACTGGCTCCATTGGGTCTGTATTTGCATAGGAGATGAAAATGTCGAGAGGAAGACACATGGCGGTTACAGTAGTTGTGGCTGTAATACTTTCGACTGCTGAGCAGGCAACTCTTCTAATGTTATAATCAACTAGCATGGCTGGTCATAAGAGACCACACATAAAACAGAATAAGTGAAGATGGGTGAGGGGTGCATGAGGTGACATTTCAAATTAGATGTATTTATCTGTTATGCTATTAAATGGTTTGTCTGCTGCAGCAGAAATTCCAATTTATGTCTGTAGCATTCTGTACAGCTGTTCCTTTAATAACCACATTCATTACCAGGCGACAGTTATTAACACAGCTAAAAAAAGAGAAGAAAACTCAGCAACTGAGGTGAGGGAAATTTCTCAGGAAACGTACATATAGGTCCACCGGAATAATGAGGTTAAAGATAATCATCATTTTTGCAGAAAATGAAACAGAACCAGTTGACTCATCCCTTTGCAGACAGATAAAACCTGACTGCCACTTATTTTACTGTAGCAGGCATACCACTGTGAAGCAATATCTGCTAGTGTTGAAGTGACGGCGATAAGGATTTCATGGTCATTGCGTCTCCTCACAAGGTGGTTGTGTGGTTGCGGTGCTGCAAGGCAAGGTACGGCTTCTGTCTGGCCCTGCAGGGTGAGATGAAGTGTCCCTGTCAATGTCAGAACTCTGTTTACACCTCAGAGCAGCCACCTATGCCACCACTTCTTGCCTCGCCACGCAGAATCTGGCTTGGTTTGATCAGCTTTTTGAGTCGGCTTAATCTTGTCAGGCCTGACAATGAAGGCTGATCTCCTCTGTTCTTCTTAGCAGTGGAATCAGCCTACAGCTCGCCCTATTCAAACAGAGACCAAGATTCCCCCAGAAATCATAATACTTTCTACGAGGGATTTTTTGGATCTATCAAACATTCTCATGTAAAAGCACTGATCTGCATTCATCCCAACCATAAGCTGGCCTGCCTGAATACAAAACGGCCCTGCTAAATTCTGAAGGCCCCTTTTTAAAAAGGGCCCAAGATATGCATAAGGGGGCAGAATAAGAGAGAAAAGTCATCTTCCTTTCTCAGTTGTTGAAAAGAGATGAGGATACAAGTGTCTTTCAGTGCTCTCAGGGTTGGTTGGAGGTAAGAAAAAGATAGAAAAGAGAGGAAAGGCGCGAGAGTGTGAGAGAGTGAGCAGAGAGAGAAGGTGGGAGCCATCATTACCACAAGGCTACTTAAAAATCTTCCATTGAGGGCACTTAATAGAACCATTTGTAATAGAGGCTCCTTTTCACTACACACCATGTCGGCAAAGTAAATAGACGCTCTACATGTGGGTGGATGTGTATAGAGAGCACAGAGTGGATGTTCTGCCCCCCAGATGTTTGCCTTCTTTGATAGAAAGGAAAGTCAAATGCATTCCACATGGTATGCTTTTTTCAAGAATGCAATGAGCATAACTTGTCTGGTCTCTCTTTGCTTTTCATGTATTTAGCTGCACCTGTAAGTTACAAGGCCAAATTGGCACTTTGCTCATTTAAGCCTCTCTGAGTACTAACATGATGTTTGGGTTCTATCCTATCGTGTGCTTGCAATTGTTTTTTTTAATGTACTTATAACAAGATCCCAAGTGAAGTATTTTGTTTTCTCAAGAGAACTGGTTAATTTATCTTATCTCAAGAAAACAAAGGGCTGATTCCTCAAGATTTTGTTACAAAATTTTAATTAAATCCAGCCAGAGTAAACATAATTTTTTATCCCACATGTTTATCATGCTTTCATCAATGCAAAGCACCCTTACCAGTAACAGTTTAAACAAGGCATCTCATCAGCCATTGGTGATGGAGAAAATAGATGTTGGAAATGTGTTTGAGATAGCTGACAAACTGGCAAAGAGTAAAGAAGGCTGCATTTATGTTTTACTTTACGTAGCCATCTTTGTTGAATGTGGAGGGAAAGGAAAACAAGTTGCTACGTGTGAAAAGTAGCTTACCCAGCAGATTTGATCATTCTTGTCTTATCCTTTCCATGTTTCCCTCACATGGATAGACTATTTAGATTGAACATAAGAAACCTTAAGGATGCCAGATGTGCTACAAGGTATATGGTACTTGCTAATGCAGTGGCTTGGTGGCCTGGGTCATCTCAAGGCTCATTCATAGGGAGAAACAGCAGTGATGGGCACAGACTCAAAGCCAGAACTGTGTGAGATGGCTGACTTCTAGGAACGAATGAGTAATTTAGGAATTCGAAATCAATTGCAATTTTTCCCTACTACAGTGCCAAGTTACTAACATTGCAGGCGACAGTGGATCCCCTCAAGCAGTGGCTGCTCACCCCTTTCTTCAAGCCACACAGCTCAGAGGAAAGAAACTACAAGTTGCACCCTTGCCAGGCATTTCCAGGCACACACTGTTGTGCACCATCAGGCTTCTGAAGGGCAGATGGTGTTGCCTCTATTCCACAGGCGGAAAACTTTTATACAAGCATGAAAAGGTTTACAAAATTGTGAGGGCTGTGTGCTCTGCTACATAATGTGGCTTTACCCCAACGCTAATGATTTTGTTGGACCCAATCCTGACCCCTATCCATGGGCATCTAAGCCAAATGCTGCTGCCATGTGCCCGCGTGTGGATGTGATGCATTGATTGTAAAAACACCAAGTATCAAAAAGAATAGCCCTATTTATGAAGTAGATATTTCAATGCATAGCTTATGTAATAGAAAACAAGTCATTTATTTTATTCTTTGGCAACCTTGTTAATTGAGTCAGTGGTGTCTCTTTTGAGTTTGGACTGCATCAGTGCTGGGCGCACTCAGCTCCTCAGCTGCAGTACTACCGAACTCACTGGAACACACAGTGACTGAAAATGATAGAAACTGTCTCATTTGTTTTGTGTAGTGTTTAAAGGATGAGCGTGTAGAATTTAATGATATCTGGTAGAACAGACTCTCAGAAATACAACATCATCATGTTTAAATTAGTGTATAATTCGTAATCTTAGAATGAGCCCTTCATATCTATAGGTGGAAGAGCAAATTTTCTTTCACAGCCTCCTCTATGTTGCACCACCGTGTTTCTACAGCAGCCCAAAAAGGACAAATCAAACACTGGCTCTAGAGAGGATCTCTCATGTTTTTTGCAGCCACCAGGGGTGGATGTAACTTGCTGTGGAAATGCTTTCAAGGAGAGGGGGAAGGGAGGAGTATTCTAACATTTAAATAAAATATCTATTTCCTTAGCAACAATGCACTGGAACTAAAAACACAGTAAAAACATTTTCTAAAGTGGTGAAATGTAACTCAATTTTTAAATTAATGGATTCTGGCTTAAACTGATACACAACTGGAGATTTGCTAACTTGTAGCATGTAAAATATTTGCTAAGTCTGAGCACAAGATCACATGAAATGCACAATAGCACCTACAGCACAGAGCATGAGAGCCAAGAAATGATGAAGAATTATGCTCAGTGTACATTTGCCCTGAAACAGAGCCCATTCTATTTCCACACCTTTAAATATACTGAAGGTTTGGTGAGTCATTTTCAGGAAGCATGACGTTTTAATTGCAATCGCTTATATAGATGCATGAGATGATTCACTTCAATTTCCAAGGAAACAAAGTTACTGTAAGTCAGTTCACCTTTACTACAAATAAGCACATGCCCGTTTCTACTTCATACTCAGTATGTTACAGCAATTATTTTCTAATTATAAGCGAGGACTCTATTTCTGAATAGTGAAGAAAAATGAGTGAGGATCAAAGGAGTGAAACCTTTTTCTCAACAAGTCTGATTCAACAACCTCAGGCCTGCTTGTCATGGGCTATGATAACAATACAGGTGCGAGAGAAATATTAGCTGAAAACCTCTCTTACAATAAATAAACAGGACTTTAACTGACTAAATAGCAAAACAGAAACTACAACAAAATGTAGTTTCAGTCTGCTTGAGACTGAGAAGCAACTTGGATTTCAGTGAAGTTATATTTATGTCAGTAATGTTAGCTCAAATTCACAGCTCTTAGAAGGAACAAAGCAACTAAATGCATCAACAATTCCGCTGATTATTGTGTTTCTGGGGAGCACAGGTAGCTGTAATAATACAACATAAAAAAAGAGAACTAATCTAAACTAATTAATGCAAAGAAACAAGGCAAAGATAACAAGGAAAACACATACACAGACAAAATATATGCACTTTCTTTCAGTGGTTGAGATTGCTGTCATATACTTTTTGTTTCAGACATCTCTTAAACACAATGAAAATATAGTTGTGACCCAAAAAGGCAGGAGACCAGGGAGCAAGTCAAACAGTGGTTTATTAACAAAAACCAAAAACTCAAAAGAGCCGCTGGAAGTAGCGGTCGGGCAGGGCTTCCTCACAGGGGAAGAATCAAACTCAAAAAATGGGCTACTTCAGGCAGTGGTGGCTGGAGGCTGGCTGACCATAAGGCTCGGTGACAGAATAATCTTCTGGCAGGGGTGTGGAGGTGAACCAGGCTTTTATGGTGGTGTGAGGTGATTAGTTGATTGAACCCAGGTGTGCTCCTTAGGAAGTAGGTCAGCCCCGCCCCGTGAGCTACCACCTGTCCTGCAGGAGACAGGAAAAACAGAAAAAAAACATAACCACAGCCAAAACAAAAGTAAACAGAACAAAACTGACCCCAGTCCATAACAAAAGTTAGTTTAATAAAATAGAAAACACTATAAAAGAGCAAATTTCATGACAGTAAAATGTGGGTGTTTGACCACAATAATATTCTAATGAGCACTCTCTCCTTGTGTTTTCAGTTTTCATACCAATGCATGAATATACAGCATAAGGCTTTACATAAATTAAGTAAGTAATATAAATTGAATGATAGGCCCAACTTAATGTCTTTTTATTCTGATTGTCCACTCTGACTTTGAAAAATGGGCAGCAGAATTTGCTCTCTAATAATAACTTCAATAGACTAAATATTATATGTTAGAAAAAAATAGAAAAAAAAGTTGTTGCTATTCATGACATTATCAAACTATTTGCATGGCACCTATAACTGATCTTTAAAGGTGCTATGCAAGTTATCTTTCTCTCTGCTCCCTCTCATGCAAAAATGTTACAACTGTAAATGTTCTGTCATGTCAATTAAGAAACATCAAATAATGTGACATCAAATTCCTCAATCAATCTCATAACATCAGTCTGAGCAGTGAATCAGTACTTTGTATGAAAGGCATACATTGTACCCCTATAATTTGAGGATGTGTCTCAACCACAGAATAAATGACTTACTTTCAAACAGACAGAATTTCTATCAGCTTTAGAGAAGTGTTAGACATACCAAAGGCTGACTCATGGATCTATGCTGTCACCCTTTTTGTTCATTCTCAGCCCCTCTAATTTGAGATCCAACTCTGGGTTCTGCCACCTTCAGGAGTTGTCATCTCATTCCTTATTTCTTGTATGAGGGCAAGAAGAATAAGATGGCAAGAATCTGCTGAGGAGCTTTGTTTGGTGGTGCAAGTAGAACATTGCTGCTCAATGTCTGAGGTACATCAGAAACTAGATTTTCCGTGCAGCAGTAAATGTTCTCAAGGAATCTGGGGGAAAAATTGGCCTGGAGTGTATAATGTAGACAATCAAGAAAGGTCAGATAATTTGTTGTGTAACTTCTACTCCATAATATAACTATAACATAGCCATATATAACCCACAGTAGGATTTTGGACCAGCCCAATATTTCTGGTAATTATGTCCATATTAGACAGTTCTACACCTCAGGAATTATATCCAGTGCCAAATTTAAGTGCAGGAAGTGGTGTGCTGAAAGGAAGAAAGGAAGAGTGTGGAGGGGAATATAGTTAAAGGTTGATATCTGTTTTCATTAATTATTTTAATTTCCAATGTAACTAATTTTCTATATTTTCTAAATAGCAGACTTGAAAGCTGTTGTATGCATAAGTTTAGCAATAAAATCATTTAAAGCAATATAAAGACTGCCCTAAGTATGCGTCCTGGACTCCATTTAATCTGTCCCGACATTTTTATTAGTTAAAGGTTGAACTGAGTTTAGAGGGTTAAATTGTTTCTGTCACGTCATGAGGATAATTACAGTAGTTTTCAGTAATGCTATTTGCAGTCCAGTTTAAAAATATTTGCAGTAGTAGCTTCTGACAAGCGGATATCCTGTGTCATATGTGCTCCTTCCTAAACAGAGCAGGCATACATGAATATCCATGAGTCATTCTCCAGAAATTAAGAGTTAAGATTACTTTTCATGTGTTCTTCATTTACAACCTGGAGCCTACATTACCCACAGTTCAATTTGATTTTCAACAGTTCTGCTGGAGATCAGATTCAAGGACTTTGCCTTGATGGTCATGGTGCATAATCCTAAATAATATAAATATTGTATATAATATAAATAAATCAATAACAAAATATGTTAACTATGTTACAAGTCAGAAGAGCAAGGGAGAAGAAAATGAGAGAAATTAAATATACAATATATAAACCAGGAATGTTTACTTGCACATAGTGTACTACAATAGTATATGTAAATGTAGTCTTGCGATACCAGAAGATTGGAGATTTCTGCCAACTTAACTATGGGGATTTCTTAACACATAGTAGTTGCTTGAATGGTGGTAAAAACGGCCACTAACAAACCTACATACTTAACATTTTTTCAAGGATGCTCCCTACTCGAAACGGTTTTGCTATGCAGGTTTTTTTTTTTTTTTTTTGGTTTGTTTGTTCTTTTAAACTCTCTAATTGTTTCCACTCAGTTTTAACAATGAAACCTGGGAGACTGTCCTTGGTCTCTGTGAGCAAAGTGTTTGAAGACTGACCTGAGAGACCAAAAGTTAATGATTCTTAGGAAGGTTTGTTCATAACATTGCTGAAATGTTTTGTCAGTGCCCTTTTTAATATTATGGGCCTTTTATTTTAGTGACCCCTCAGTGGAAACAGGCATCTGGCATGTAAAGTTGATTTAACATGAGCAGAAGGAAGAAAAAATATGCAACATTGTTCTGCAATATTAATGTCTTTCTAGGGTCATTTTAAAACGCACCACATGAAATAAATGTGTTTCATTTTTGCCCAAAAGTTTTTTGAGAGACTTATACTTTTCACAAGGCTGCTTAAGCTCTTGTAATTTGATAATTGAACATAACAGGGGGACATGATTTGTTTTTTTATGATTTTGTACAAAATAACCTTCCTAACATAAGGTATGGCTGGATTGTATGGATATCAGTAACATCACAGTAATGTAAGGATTTATAGTTTTTCATGTGCTTATGCCAAATGTTAGATGTCACATGTATGATATGGGTATCGATTGTTTGTAAGAGCTGATTTTATGCTATTTGTTTGTCTCATAGCTCTTAATATGTAATCTGCAATATAACATGTATACCATGAGTTGGCCATGATATTTTCTGCTCGCTTCAGTATCAGCTGGTTGTAGCCAATTATGTTCTCAGCAGAGTGGATGATACAGTGCAGTCTGACCTTGTCCTTGGCAATTGCAGCAGTACATGAGATGGAGGAGATCATGACTGTCATAGACTAAAATATGGGCGTGGCACCCGTGACATCACCAGTTGGTTTTGGGAGTCTTATTTTGAAGCTCATCCGATGGGCATGTGGGCGGTGCAATCTTGGGTTTTTGTGGGCATGTACTTTCCATATTTGGAGCAACAGGTGAGCCTAGCCTATCTGATCCTTAGCAAAGAGCTAACTGGTCTCTGACTCTCTGAGACCTGTCACTAAACGTAACAACGCCCCAATTTATGCACAAATTTTAAGCCTTAATAACACTAAAACGGTTGTGATACAAATAACAACCCCCCCATACAGTGCTCATGGAAACTACTGGTAGAGACCAAGGCTGTAAACTTGTTTAAGCTATAAAGTCCAGCATTTTAACATGAAGTGAATGGAGAATTGCTCACTACTGGTCCTAGCCCCCAGTGGCAGCCAAGGAACTGCAGTTTTTTGAACATGGAAGTGAGCTTCCTCACTTGGTCGTGATGGCATCAATGNTTTTAAACAAACTGGGACAGAACAGGAGCCAGCAGTTAAGACCCACAAAAAACACAGCAAGACGCGATCAAATAAGCTCCCCAAACGAAGGCAACCACACCATCCAACCAGGTCACAAAACCACAAAATGAGTCTGAAGAGTCCCAAAAGGAGAAAAAAATTTAAAGTTAAAAGGTTGAAAAGTTAAAAAGTTACCGACGAGTAGCAACAGGAAACAACAGCAGCAAGCTGCACCAGTGTCCACCCATTGGCTGTTGCTAAGCCAACAAGTGGTCACTGGCGCAAAAGTGCATCCTCTGCTCTGTCTTCTCGGTTAGGCTGCTGATATTAAGCTCCCACTCGAGGGTGATGATGGTGATTCAGGTGTCTTATGCCAGTAGCAGCTAATGTAGCCTTGAGTGGCTTACTTCAAGAAGAGATGAAGTGTGGGCTATGGAGGTCATTTCTTTCTAACTTCACACCCACAGAATTTTTTTTTTCAAACCTGTAGCCTTCAGCCCCAAGCAATATTGCCTTACATGACATCACTCTCTCTATCCATCTCTTTTTTTCACATATGCAGTTGTACTCCCCAAGACCAAACTGACTTTGATGTCTAAAATAGAGTTGTTCCCCTTTAATGGTAACATGTTGAAAGAGAACACGCATATGCAAGATTAATGGAATTTCTCTGTCACCGCAATAATGACATCAATTACTGTGCTCACAATATCTATGTATGAAATAAAATATGACCTGTTAGCTTCATTTTTTAAAAATCATTCTGCATTTCTACTTGCTTTTCAACACATTTTGTCAAAATGTGTTTTAGTGTGCTTACCATTGTAAAACCACTTATCTTTAGGCTAAAACTCTCTCACGCAAGCAGCAGAGAAAAGGAAGCATATGCCACAGGTGATTACTAGAGCTAAGGGGTGTTTCAACTTCTCTCCCTCAACTTTGGCCCCTGTTCTGAAGCAGGCAGTTCAGTCAACAAGCAGGCATCAGCTCCACAGGTTGAACACAGGGGTTAGGTGTCGGAAGCACTGGGCTCTTCTGGCTTAAAGGCGAAGGTCTGCGCAAGCATGCAAAATTGGCTGTGAGTTCAAAGAGAATTGGTAAGAGCAGGGAGTTGAGTTGAGTTTAAACCTGTTATTTCTCTCTCTCTCTGTGTGTGTGTGTGTGTGTTTGATACTCGCTCTCTTTCTCAAGCCTTTGCCTCTCAAGCCTTTTTCTAATGATGACTCTATCTGCCTCCCACTGGAAGGCAGAGAAGCAGTGGCCTCAGGGCCTGCACTAAGGTATCAGCATCACAACTCGTTCTTTCCTCTATCTCCATTTTTATATCAGCCCTCATTTAGCTATTTAGCCTTAAATATGCACAAGTGGAATAATTTAAGGATATCCAGGATCCAAAGAGGTTCAGTCTTAAACTCTTCCCTGTAAATCATCAAAAAAGTTTTCTTCTTCCCTCACAGCTGTCAAATAGATAAACAGTAAATTCTACATATTTGACGAGTAACTGATAAACTAAATTTAAGCATGGTGTTGATCAGAATAAGATTAAATATAAAGTGTTTACCAATGATGATTTTTTTAATAATAGAAATAAATTGGCAATGACAATCTTTTTGATCCACAAAAAAATATTAGAGGACAAAGCAGGAAAAAAATCTATCCTTTTTCTACACTGTGGAAGGTCAGATGAGTTGATTTTAAGTAAACTATTGAAGAAGCATATAATCTTAAAAATGTAACAACATACAATGTCCAATGTTATTGGTTTTAAACTACCCACATACCCTGCTTTACATCTTCTGGATGATGAATCTCAAATTTGTATGGTCGATAGGTATAGAAAAATTTGGCTTGCGGGTCTAACCGCTGCCAAGAAAATGGTTGTATGGGTCTGGCTCCCTCCACAAGATTCATTGTCGGAGCACCCTCCCCAAATTAAATAGTAAAATAAATAGAAATAACTCAATACTATTGACAAGGGGTGTAAAATATTTTAAAACACCATGAAATAAGTTATTGAATAAATAAAATAATGACCAGAAAATATTCTAATCAGGCTAAATAGACAGGTTGAAAGATATCAGCACTTTCAGCAAAATCGCCCAAAAATAAAAGTACAATATCTTCAGATCTTGATAAAGGATGTTAGCCAACATTTGTTTAGCTATAGATCTGACTAAATGGGGAACGCAACAAAGTCAGCGTTTAACTGTTGCATTGTTATAGCAGCACGATCAGCTGAATCCAACTGTCTCAATGTTGATGAACAAACTGTGTTTCATTTTTTTTGGCAGCTTATTTTAATCATATTACAATACTCAAAGTCTAGCATCAGTTAAAAATGTAAATGCAACCATTTACTAGAGGCAGCCACCACAAATTAAGCTAATTATTCACTTCCGACTGCATTAGTGATTTCTGTGAAACTGTGGTAGTCAGGGTAATCATTTTCAAATCACTTGCTTTGACCAAGTGGGTAAATATATTGATAAAAGATAAGCTGACAAAAATACATTTCTCCTAAAACAGTTTTTGTTCATTTATAAGAAATACAGTATAGGTTAATTTAAATTCAACTGAAAGTGAACATAGGGAAAGTTCATTTCTGGTGCTGACTGTCACTCACATGCAAAATGTCTCTTTAAAGTTGTATTTTAGTTATTAAACTCAGTTACTTGGCCTATTATTTTGTTCTGCTTGAGTCTGTGATCAGTGCTGCAAAATCATTTTCAAACCATGGAAATTACTGGTTTCGAAAAACATGGTACTGTGTTTGTGTTTGTGTCCTTGCTCCTTTCTTAGCAAAGGACTGATTTGGCCTATAACTAACTTTATTTGCGAAAATGCTTGTGGGTCTGAATTTAATTGAAATGCAATTAAAATCACAGCATGAAAACTCTAATAATAGTGAAGTGTTCAGCTTTAACAAATGAAGTTTATAGAAAATGCCTCATTCCCTTCAACCTTTCTATTTAGTCTACATTCTGATTTAACAGAGGCCACATGGCACAAACGATGAGAGGAAGAAGAAGTGCTTTCACGATCGCATTCTGGCAAGCAAAGCTGAGAACAATGCCAACTGCAAATCCAAAGATGCTTGATTCTTCTGTAAGCCTTTGTCAAATGACCTTGCCAGACTGACAGGCAATATCAGCAGCAGGTTTGTGGTTGAGATATCTCAGTGCTTACAAGAAAAAGTACTTGTGCTCTCTTTTCCACTGTGACCACAGCTTTTTTTGGTTCAGCAAACAACAGTTCTTTCAAAGGTCGCATTCATTTTAAGGGCTCCCAGTTGTGTAGTGACCTGCCGGCTGGGCGAAGTGTGTGTTCATTTTACTCTGTGCTCCTGACCCGGCCACTCTAACCATGGTAAAATAAATAAATAAACAAATTTTAAAAACACCAAGAACAAAAACAGAAAGCCGCATTTTAGAGGAAATTCTGAGAAGTCCTCCAAAATTCAGGGAGCAAATGTATTAGTAAACAATTTATGAGGAAATATTCTTATTCCACATACATGACCTTGTGTCTTTTCTTCATTAGATATTTATTGATTCACTAAATCTTGGTTGCAAGGAGCTACCGACTAATTATTTAAAGCAACTGACAAGTACAAATTAGATAAAACTTTTTCAGTGTCAACATTCACGGCAAATTTTGATTTAGGTGTAGTCTTCTGACTAAGATACCATTTAGTTTACCATCTGATTTGTTTTAGTTGTAGTTGAATACATATCATCACATTTTAACAATCACCCTAAATCCACTGTAGAATTAGTTTTAATGCATTATTTAGATATTTCTCTAGAATTTCCATTTAATTTCCTGTATATACACATCATAGTCTCCTGCAGGAAGCATCTGCTTACCTGTTATAATAGACAGATATTAAGGTTTGAACATGCAATACAAACTATTTTAACTGTTGTGATATTAAACATATTAATCTTAAAATTAAACACAAAATAATACATACAAAATACAAAATAAATATATAAAATGGCCTTCCTTTTTCACTGGACAACCTCAGACAATAACAACATATCACAAATGAGCATCAGACTGACACTCCCTGAAGAATTAGGTAACCTTTACTCTCTCCATCATTAACAATAACCTCCTCATCTTTACTCACAGTGACCAGTAATCCTGTGCACCCAGTCCATTTTGCTGTGCCCTCCTCCTTCCGTCTGTTGTTCTTCAGATTCACTTTTGTACTTAGAAGCACTTAGACAAGCTGTTAAAATACTCTGCTGGGATACACTAGCTTTATTTTCACTCAGTGGTTCATCCTTGTCATCACAGGTCTTCAGTATCTGCGAGGTTGAACAAGAGGTGGATCAAATTCTAATTTTTCTCTTTCTCAGTCCAAGTTGTCTCTTTATATTTATGCTCTTTTCTCCAGTCACATGTCAAACATTAAGTAACTCTAACATTAGGTTAACAATAAGTTTTACTTCATGTTTATTTGACAGGATTGGGAGGATTACTTTTAAAATGTATGATACATTTGCCAATTAACTCATATGTATTATTACTATTATTATATAGTAACTCTAATATAATTAGTAACCTAATAAATGTATCACAATATTAGAGTAACAACTAGATTACTTTGCCAAATATGCATCTAAAGATAAGAGGAAAGAAATATCAATAGGATGACTTACTTGATTCTGTAAGGCAGCAGAACAATCGATGGCAGTTTAAATGCAAATCCAGAAGTGTGTTTCAGTGTTCAACAGATTGTGACGACTACTGACTGCAATAGGGCACATCTCCTCATGCTGTTAATATAGCATTAGTGACTATCAGTGTGACAGAAGGGCAGTCAGCTGAGTTGCCAGAATGCAATGTTGGCATTGTGCATTTCAATACTTTCAAAATGTGTAAAATGTAACATATTAACAACTCAACAATACATATATCATCATCATCATTATATTAACAAAGTGGCATAGTTCAGATGTCACCTACATGAGCTGATTTTCTTATTAGGAGGAGGATAGAAACATGGGAAAGGGAAAGTTGGAAAAGCATCAAAACATCAGAGAACATTGTCTGAGACCACGACCCACTTCCCGTGTCAACCAACAAAACCTCGTGTCTTTAGCAAGATGTCAGATATTTGCAAATGTCGTTATTTATTGATTAATTTTTAACCCAAAATAATGGGCGACATTTAAATGTAGAGATTTCGTAGGCTCCCCCAAGATTAGCTGTTTTCTGATATATGGCAGTTATATGCACTAATATTCAAACCATTTTAAATATCAGAAGGCTTAAAAATGTGTTCATCATTTGAGAAAAACATGATAGTTGCCCAGAAAAAAACCTAAACCTGTGGAGCCTACATCCTATTTTGTAGCTAATTGTTCTCCATCTGTCTTCATCATTCTGAAACCATATCACAACAAATGTTGAAGATGACTAATTTTCACTCGTACCACCTAAGATACAAACATATACAATTATTGCTTAATATTATAAGTCATATTACATAGGCAGGGCAGTAATTTGGTGAAAAAAGTATTACAAATCTGGAAACCTATTTTTGTTATACTATGCAGAAGTAGAGTTTACAGAATTAATGTTTAACTGATGAATCTGCTGCATATGAATCAATCCCATAATAATCTAATTGCAAATTGAGGAGCCCCAGGAGTGTTGAATAAATGTGGTCCTCAGTACTCTAAATAAGTATTAGGCCAACAGAAGAACATTTACTCAAATTATATTAGGTTTTTTAGGGACCAGCATTGTAGGATAAATAATGTGGGCATATATTATTATTTTATGGTACTTTACCTGTCCTCCTCTTTTCTTCTTAACTTCTTTCATTCTTTCAGCTCCACTTGTTTAATGTCCTCCACTGGAAGAAGAAAAATATAAAACAAAAAAATTATTATGATTTCTAATCATAAACTTAAGATGCAAAAAAGATTGAATGCACATCTTGTTCTCTCCCATCTACTCCTGCTCCTGGCATCTCTGCTCTCGTTTATTTGTCTGCTCTTCACTCCTTTCTCCTCATTGCATTTTTTTTTCAATTTTTGTTGATTTTATTATGCTTGATGTACTGCTGTTGTTATGCCTCTTGTAAGGTGTCATTGAACGCTTTGAAAGGCACCTTTAAACAAAATATATCATTATTATTTTTATTATAATTGTCATTAATAATAACCCATACTGGATTTCCAGTCATAGAGATTGAGGCGAAATGACACAAAGTTGAAATGATTTTAAAAAGCATAAAATTTGGGACTTTAGAGGAAACGTTCAAGGTTAGAGCTCAAGAAGTCGTCCCCTCCTCCACCGTGGGACGCATTTTGCAGAGCTCTGCTTCCACACCCTGAAGGCATCGTGGGTGTGCCTAAGTGTGTCAGAGTGACAGACATGGCTGCAAGCAAGCACAAACACTGACTGTCCACAATTTGTCAGTAAATTACAATCCTGCTAATAATCCCTCTTCTGTAATGATGTTCTGAGTGCCTCTTTTAAATTTTGATTAACTATGATGAAATACAGTTACCTTTTTTGTCTAGTAATTACTAGAGATGTCCAATATTGACTTTTTTGCTGATATCTGATATGCCTATATTGTCCAACTCTCAATTTCCAATTCTGATATCAACCAATACCGATATACATTTTCTACAAATTAATACTGTAAAACATCACACAAACACCCCCAGTTCATAAAAGAGGCTGGCTTTTATTTATCATAAACTGTTTCAGACCCAGTTAGTAAAAAAAGCCCAGCTGCTAATCGCCAGCTTTAAGTTGAGGAAATACGGCAATGTTATTCAAAAGAAATATTTAGGTGTGTTCATCTCTGTGTTTTCAGCCTTTTCAATATGACACTGTAATCTTAAGCTTCTGCACACCGTTAGCTTGTACACAACATAACTGAAAGCTGTTTCTTGCTTTCATGCAACTCAGCGGTGGTAGCTAACTTCTCTGCCAAATGACTTGTATGCATAGACTTGTACTTTCTGCTTTTTTGAGACTAGATATTCTAAAACTCTGTAGTCCATATTTTGCACTGATAATTTAACAGCGAGTTTTATGGTGTTCCAACCCTAAGAAGTGGGCCAAAAATGACTCACATACAATGTATAACAAAGAAAGTTTTCAATACTCTCAGAACCTAGCCAGTCCTACATTGCACTTATATTCAACGATGACTACTAGCATGGTGTTGTATTATTCTGACAGAGTGGAGAGTGAGGTAAGAGGAGCCACTTTTTATATTCAGGATCACTAAATTAAGAAAATTATCTACATATATTTCAGGATGTTGTTCATCTCTACAAGCAAACACAAGGTGTGTAAACATAACTGTTTTGAAAATATAGAATGTTCAAAAAAAGTGGTCTTCTATGCTCAACTTGCCTGTATGGGATAAGTTGAGCATAGAAGTGTGGTAAATTGATCCAACCCCTCTCCTTTCATTCCATCCATCTTCCACTTCCCCCATTACTTTATATTTCACCTGTCCAAGTTGCAGGTGAACACAAACTGCAGGGACCTCCTTGTTGAGCCACTAACTCAGAGAGCTTTGGGGATTTTGTGATTACATCCCATCTTGGAATCTTTGTCTTTAAAAGTAAAACATGGCTTACCATAAACAACTTTTCATGTTTTCAGGAGCACACTTACTGTAATCGTTAACATCCAGAGTCTTGATTTAATAATTAAGACATTAACAGCCAAAATATATTAATTGAATGTATTGGACAGGTGGCTCAACTTACCCCACAGCTACCTTATTGACTTTATTACTCCCCACAGTTAAAATGGTGCACTTTCATGCTAAGTTTACTACCTCATAATGTAGCGCATAGATACCACAACACATGTATACAATGAAATTTATAATTATCTCTTTTGGTCTAAACATAATTATCATGAAACCTATGATTGACAAAATTCACTTTCAAGAATGAAAAATATTTTTTGGACATAAATGTTAAACCAAGGCATGTGGTTACTTTCACAGAGTCCATAAAATGATGCCTTCCTCCTAAATCTTTGGTTAGATGCTCAAATTGTTTTATTGTTTCCTAGAAACAATGAGTCGATCAACTTACCCACTGGCTCATCTTACCGTTCTCCCCTATTAGAAATTTATAATAGCCATATAACAATGTGACTGCTGCTATTACAAATTCTAATCTAATTTACAGAACATGTGCACATTGTTACGGATTTAGATTTTTTTTCTGACTTTCAGAGTTCAATATATTTCTTTGAACAGCGGATAGATTTTATCTGCTCTCCTGCCAGAAAACACCTGACTGAGGCAACGTTTTCCCCCCTTCAACACTGTAACGAGCTATGTGACTGCCGGTGAGCTTGGCCTAACCAAGCAAACTGACTGCAGGTGAGGCTCGAGGTGAGAAACATTGGTAAGGTTCTCTGCAGGTGAGAATACTCAACCTTGTTTCACACACTGGTTCAAATGAGGAGTTCTGACATTTAGGCTGTGCTACCCTGGTCACAGAATAAAAGAGATTATCCCCGTCAGTATTTTATGTTTATAGCATGCTGTAGATACTTTTTGCTCTAAGCATTTCAAACAAAGCTCTATCATACTAATAAGAGGTTAAGAGAATGGAAAGTAAAAGTTTGCAATGGACTATATTCCGTAGATGTACTGAGTATAGATTGAACAAAATCCCAAACCAGTGTGGACAAATTAACCAGACAATCACTCTTTTTAAAATACTGCTTTTTTCATGTGCTGACACATGGACAAGATGCACAGCAATAACAGGCACTGTCATTATTCTGCTGTTGAGAAATGTTAATCAGATTTGAGGTGTTTCTTTTTTCCTATCATTTGTCATAATCTACATTGATCAATTGTAGCGTCTTATAACTCAAACCTTGAGTCCTTGTACATCACCACAACAGCAATGATGATAATACATTCTGCAATCCATGTATCATTTTTACTGTGAATATTTCTAAAGCCACGCAATCCCTTTTTGGCAATATAAAGCACATGGGTGTAGTGCAGTGCAGTATATGTTGGTGTTTGATGGAGAAGGCTAGCCACTAACATATCTCACTTGCACCGGTGCCTGGGGAAGCTGACTGTATTTCAGACTCCCCTACAAGGCGCTTCCAGCAGTGTACCAAGCAGAGCATGTGTGTTTTATGAACAACATGTCTGTGTATTTGATTTCTTACCATACTGCACTGGCCTCTCTCTCCACATCATCTCCCTGGCCTTTCCCACATCCACAAGAGAAGCCACACAACTCAAGCTTTTCCAAGCCAAAAAAGGTTACCTACTGTATTCATTACTATCACTTCTCAGACAGATCAAGCAATTACCATGTAAAGGCAACTCCCAAAGTCAACAAACTCTAGTGCTACCCTTGTATTTGTGTTGTACCAAGGAAAGTGGGTGGGAGTCGTAGTCGGTTTGGCGGTTGAGATGGCTGCCAACCATGTCATTTTTTTCTTTCTTTTTTTTTCTCTTTTCTAAAGCAGTTCGTGAAAATGAGGCCTGGTGCTAGAGTGAGGAGAGTGGATGTGTTGCTTTGAAGCAGTGCAGGATAGCTGTCAGAGTCAGTCATGGATGGGATGTTCCTATCCACAGCCTATTAGAGAGCTGTTTATCAATGCAGCTGCCAATCAGACCAACTCCTGGTTTGCCCATTCTAATCTGCACTACACAACTGCTACATATGGTGCAAGTTCTGTTCATTATGTGTGGCATCGGCTCCCGTCATCCCACTCCTAATGTGATTCTAGTAACACTGCAGGTATACCACAAAATTGCAAGGCTCTTGTCTGTGCAAATAGTTGCTAGTCTGTGAGTGTGTGTCTCTGTTTGTGTCAGTGTGGGAAGGAAAAAAAGATAGAGTGGCACAAAGACAGAAATGCAAACTGGATCTATACGTATTTATATTGAAGAAAGATTTTGTTATAGTTTTTTCAACCAGCAGCAGTGAATGGGTCTTTTATCTGTCTTTTTATCTACTAAATAAACTATTATTAGTATTATTGATATTGATTTGTTTGTTATTTAGAACATTACTTAAATTTATAAAATAGATATATCAAATGTATGTATGTCTTTTTCACCTACTTTGTGATATTAGGATTGTAAGATAGGATGGGGCTGAGGGATATACAACAGTTACTGTGAATATGTTTTCTTTTTTCCTTTTCTGAGGAGGCATCATAATAAATATAAACCATTAAGGAAAAAAATAAATGGTGTGTCCCAAATTACTCTTAATTAAACCCCAAACAGCAACTGTCCAGTCATAGCTTAGCAACAGCAAGTAGATAAGTCAAACCTTTTTCCACAGTAAGATCAATACTCTGCATTTAATAAGTATCAGTGTAATGTCATTTTTTTCCAAACTCAAAAATATGACTATGTAAACTGGCACTACTCCCAAAGCAAAGGAGCACATCATCAGTAAACTATATCAGTTTGTGGTGTTACAGGCCTAAACATTTACCATATGTCAGTCTGTGGTTTTACAGGCCTAAACATTTACCATGTTTACACATGGACTTTGCAGCATTTCATCAACTGAGTGACCTGGATGCTATCCATTTAAGGCTAGTAATAGCAGCTTAGTCCTGCTCTTTTATTAGATCTAGGCAGTTTACACTCCAGATTATATTGTTTGAAAATATGACAAAATATGACAGCCAAGCTGGTTGCCTCTTTTCAGTTGCTGTCATTTCCTTTCCATACTCTGTAGATTTGGAAGAGGTGCCATTAATAACTTAGAGTTATTAAATTGTTAATATATGTGCACATGCATTAATTTAGGATATACTGACATTATGTGATTTGATAATATATTCTAAGAAAGCTCTCTAGTGATCCCTATCACCTTGAATGCCTCCTACCATGATTTATTCTTTTTACTGATATCCCCGTTATATACAGGACACACTGCATTCTTCAGGGAATGTGTCTATGACTACCTTTTCCTACATTCTGAAAGTGATGGGAACAGTTTGATGGGAACTAAAGTCAAAAGCAGTTCAATACAGTACAATGGGCCCGTGCTGGACTGTATCACTGCTCATTTGCATAAAGTTGAACTCAGCTAAACTTTCTCCTGTCGACAAGTCACTGAGATGTCTGTGCCCGCTGTCTGTCTCTGCGCTCTCTGCTGCACCACTCATTTAAAATGAATGGGTACCACTATCTTTCTCTTTTGCAGCTCCAGGTGTAAGCACAAAGTTAGATACACTGAATCTATAAATATGAGATGCTGTTTGACTCATGCTGTAAATATTTGCTTGTGTGTCTTTTTTTTTTAATCACTCCAAATGAATCACTGATACCATACACAGGAATACACAGATCGCTCCTGTTGTTCCATTTGTGTTCCTTGCAAATTAAATTGTCACCAGTATCACTTGCAGAGGGTGTAATTACATTAGGGAATTCTAGATTTTCAACTTAGTAATTTCCCAACATTTGTAGACCTATAACTGTAATCTCAGTAGTCAATTGAACCAACCTTGCAGTGTTTAATAATTAAGCTCAGATCTGGAGGCTTGCTTTGAGGTGAACTATGCAGCAGTCTTGTTAAACATTCATGTTCTCAGCTGTACCTTGCCCCTCGAAGGCATTTGACCACTAGAACTATAACTCAAAAGGTAAAGGCCTCTCATAGATATTAATATCAATGTGATGTCTGTGGTGTCAGATCTGCCCCTACTCAACAACACGGCTGTGCTACTTAGGGCTACCAGTATTTGTCTCTACTTGTTGCTAAGATGGAGTGAGAAGTGTGCTTGCANTATATATATATATATATATATATATATATATATATATATATATATATATACACATACATATATGTAGTGCATCCCATTAGACTGAAGAAAAGGTTTAAGAATTAGGGGACATCTGCGATTACAACGCATATACATCAACATAGAAAACAGTCATAGACAATATAGAAAAA
>JANJYQ010198112.1:396-11716 GCA_024605255.1 Rastrelliger kanagurta | reverse complement strand
GTGTGTGTGTGTGTGTGTGTGTGTGTGTGTGTGTGTGTGTGTGTGTGTGTGTGTTTGCACAGTACGTGAGGGTCAGTATTTGAACTTCAGTTTGTGTGCTTGTATTTACTGTGAGTCCCTCTGTGTGTATCTCTGCACTGAGTTCTATTTTGCCAGTTTAATACATAAAAAACATTGTTTACTGTTGTTATGCTGTATGAAATGATCCGGATGTAAAAAGAAATATGTTGTTTTTTTGTTTTTTTTAAAGTTGTCACTTCTAAAGAATCACTGCACTTGTTGATGATGATGCTGGAACAAACCTCTCTTCATAGCAGGGTTATTTTCTCCACCCGTGGTTTAGAAGGATGTTGGTTTGGGAGATAGCCAATCTGTTATACATGAGCTGCAAGTGAAGGTCAAAAAGAAAAAGCTTTACAACAACCCTAGATAAAACCTTTCCTTTCACTATCATACAACTGATTATGAGTTTTGACAGAAGCAGCTACCAACAGTTTGTCCTATCCGTCCTTTCTATCTGGTCTGCTCTGACTCGCCAAGGCCACAAAGTGAAGGGCGGCTCCTTGACATCACAGCTGACGTTCTCCCCAAAACACCACCATTGTGCACACATGCTTTCTGGCACAAAGTGTTCTGTGTGTGCCTTATAAACCCCACCATGCCTTGCTCTTCACCATATGCGCTCCCTCTCCGAGTGTCAGGGAGGGGGGGAGGAAAAAAAGGTGAGACAAGAGATAATCCTCACCTCATTGCATCATTAGCTACGTCTCAGGTCAGAGCAGAGCATCAGAGCATCCCAAAATAACCAGGAACACCGTCATTTGTTTGTCCTGATGGTCCTGTGTGATAAACAAGGAATTATTGAGAGTGCTGCTGACAAAGCATTACATTCCAAAGGCTTAGTAAAGTAGTAAGTCACCTCAATCAATGCAACTTCAAATATTGGTTAAATAACAGTCAGGGTTTGGTATCTTTTAATTTTAAGAAATTGAGTTGTCTTTCTAATATAGTTACACCATACACCGGTAAATTATACTGGACAAGCTCACACTTCTGATTTAGGGCATTCTCTTTGGGGACTGCTTGAATCAAAGAGAGGTTAACCAGCAACATTTAATTTATATACTGTACAAATGATTGTGAAGTGTCCTGTATGAAAAAAAATCATAGTATTTACTGGGGTTGTTGATATCTGTTTGTCCTTGGTATCACTCAGCCCCCTCTTTCACTCCCTTTTCTCTTTGTAGTTACACATCTGTGGAGTGCACAATGTTAAATATCAACCATTTATTTTTTTGAAATCTGTACAGTGTATATAAAAATATAAATGTGTATATAAAACAAAGATAGTTCTTGTATTGTTGTGATTTTTTTGTTTTGTTTTTTTTCTTATTTAATGACCCTTTAGTGCACTACATAAAGGTTTATTCAGTTGTCCTGCAGGAAACATTAATGCAAACCAGCTCCTGAATACAAATTTTTGTTAACTATTAAGGTCCTTTTGTAAATTGGGAGACATTAAGGGCAATTTTCTTCTAATTTCACAGAGACATGCTGCTTACTGAACTGTCAATACCAGTTTAGTTTGATTTGGGATGTTGATATCATCAACTTCATTTGTAGAAGTTTAATTGCAATACATGGGATCCAGAGATATTACATACTGCTCAAAATAAACATCCAACCTCACTCTCCATTTCCCGCTCTCCCAGCTCAGGCAAAAAATAAGACCTGGATTTTAAGGGTAATTACCATAGATCTTTAGAATTGGTGCTGATCTCTAGAATTAAAGAAATTGCATGCTCTGCCTCCTACACACCATGTTTCACTGTGTCTACAACACAAGATAACATCTGAGAGAAAAAACATGTTAGGAGGGGGTGTATCTATAATTTACCAACTTATCTAACACTTCCATCCTCAAAGTTAAAACTGGCAGTCCTCCTTTCATGCCAGTGAGAGCAGATTCCTTTTGCACTCCTATGCCCGCTACTCTCCAACAGACATAAGAAGACAAGATGAAGGACAGGGATGGTGATGGTGGCGGTGGATAGAGGAAACAAGAGAACATGAGATTGAAAATTTCAGGGGAACAGAGGGTGACAGTAGAGCTGAGGATAAAACAGAGCTGTCACGACACAGGAGGCAGCAGTGGAGGATGACAGGAGCACTAGGCTACAGATAGGCACAGTGGGTGTGCGTGGGCAACTGATGAATATACACTCTAAACAAGCCTCAAAGCAATAAAGATGTGGATCCTACTTGCAGTACTTGTGGCATACACAGGTGGCATCTTTTTTTTCTCTTAAAGCTGGACAGTTGTCAGCAAGGTTCACTATCGTCAAAGTGTCC
Organism: Rastrelliger kanagurta; assembly: GCA_024605255.1. Classification (NCBI taxonomy): domain Eukaryota; kingdom Metazoa; phylum Chordata; class Actinopteri; order Scombriformes; family Scombridae; genus Rastrelliger; species Rastrelliger kanagurta. Next base: position 9,364 of record JANJYQ010198112.1, on the reverse strand, counting down.
AAGACATTTGCTCATTTGAATGTTAACATTTATTTTGTGGGTGAAGATATTTCGTGAAACAGACCTTTCCTATATTACTGAGAAGAGAACATAAAAATTGAAGGCTGAAGTAACATTTTCCTTTAAACGTGGTAAGCAAAAAAATGTACATCAACATATGCACTACTTGTTTGTGCAACACCTTGCCAGTGGATCATGTGTACATTATAATTCTATGGGCATACAAAAGCTGGCTTGTCATCTGTTTTGAGATTCTGTGCACATCTCCCCCAGCCAGAGGGCATTTCCCTTCTGCTCTCAGTACAAGGTTCCACTGAACCGACATGACGTACACCCAGGGAAGAAATTTTCCCCATAGTCAACACACACACTCACAGATCCAGCGTTGGAAGATAAAGAGGGAGAGAAATATAACCTTGTTTACATGGCTATGAGGAAAAACATCTGATTTAATTGGGCGCTCGGCTTGACAGAAGATTCCACCGATGCTGTGTCTCAGAAAAGCTGTAATAAAAATTGCAGACTAGTCTTTGGTTTATGCCTCTCGTACCCGTATAAATGTAGTTGCAATAGTTTTCCTTTTCATTCACAAAGTCACAACAAAAAGCTATGTCACTGTATTTCGTATCCTACCTAAAGAATAAGGTATGTTAGATATTTGTGCCCAATTTGCCACAGAGAAGCCACAAATCAGCAGGTCAATAAAAAACTAAAAAAAATAAATAAAAGGTAGCAGGCCTCCATCTTGTGGCTATGTGTCCACACTACACTATATGCAGCCCAGTCATTATGTAACAAATACACTTACTATTGTCAATCATGGCACCCTCCTTTCACATGATCCAACCCTCTGGTGTATGAGAATAGCAATGACAGAATAAACATAAGCACCAAAAGGTAGGTGATCATCATTTATTAAATAGTATGTAATAGGCACAGTAAAATTATAGTACAGAACCAAAATGTGGTGATTCATCAAGCTGTGCTAATTTCCATTGACAGTCTTCCATCACAAGAATACATTACAATTGCTGTCAAATATTCAGAATACTTTCCTAATATTGTTGTGCAACAATGACATTTCTTATCCTAAAATCCCTTGAAGTTTCAATTTTCATGTCCTCCATGCAGCTCCACATCACGACAGGAAGGATATAACAGATGAAACAGTTACAGAAAATGAAGACAATGCAATAATGAGGTGTTTCTCAAGTTTTACACTCCACAGTATTTTGTACACTGCTGTGTCAAGTTGTAGGTGACTTCATAGTCATACCTTGAGATTTTCCTGGTGGGTTATGACAATGCCATTTCACGCAATGCCCCACCCAGGATGAGTCTTTGAGAGAGTCTAAGGGGCTAAGGACCTCATTGGTGTTCCTTTTCCAAGTATTCCAGGCTGGGCGCATCCAACCTTTGTTCCTGGTTACGGTTTTTTGTGAACTCCTTCAGCATATCCATGACTTCTCCTTGGTAGACTTCAGGCGTGGGCTGGGCTTCTGCATGCAAAAAGAACACATATTTAATTATTTTTAAGAGGATGTGAAGCTTCAGATTTCAGATTTAGACTGACTTGTTAACATCACATGGAGAAATGCATAATCTTCGCATACAGTAGATACGATTGTATTTCTTTTAAAAACAAGTAATGTTTTAAATTTCTTGTTTATTTCAGGCAATGCAAATGAATCATGAGACAGATGGCAGAAGAGCAATGAACACACAGAGGGGAGCCCCTCTGACATCACACTAGTCTATTTTAAGACATGCTGAGAGCATGAAATTAAATGTCTAATGTAGGTTTATACAATGGGGGATTTTCTGCTGAGAATTCACCTGGACATTTGTATTTGTCTCATACTATAGTAACATGAAAAGGCTTTCAGAAGCAATAAGCGATACAGCTTCTCTATAGCAAACAGATTGTCTCTCCAGCATCACCTTGTATTATTCCTTGTATTATTGAAGCCTTACTTGTCTCAAATGAGGCTCTTCTAAATTCAGTGATATGCTATATGTGTGACTTCCTTTGGTCATTAATTTCAAGATGGAAACTATCACTATTTTAATTGTGAGTATAAATGTATTTATGCAGTTTGGTCATTGTTTTAGTGAAAGTCAGCTTTCCTGCAACAGTTTTTGTCTGGGTTTTCAGGAAGTGCTGCCNGAAAAATAAATGTAGAAGAGGAGAGAGGTGTCACTTTACCTCTGGCTGTTTTCCAGGGTGTTATGCACAACACCACACACATAACTGAATCAAATTACAGGAAATTGATTGTAATGATACTGTTCTCACACTGTGTCTGTTTTCCAGCTGTTATGCACAACACCACACACATAACTGAATCAAATTACAGGAAATTAAAAAAATAAAATGGTAAATTATTTTAGGGATGAATAAACTCTCTAGGTGAAGTCCAAGCCAAATGAATTGAGTATGATTTCATTATTTCAGCATCAGTAGTCATAACTGATGTTCCTTTATAATAATCATTACCACTGAAGTTTCCCACATTTTGTTGTGTTACAGTCTGAATTGAATATATGTTTTATCATTCTTTATTGCTTTTAACATGGAAAAAACAAGGCCAAACCAGTATTTATTTTGTAAAAACATTAATATTGTATGGTTGAAATCTTTTGTGTCATTAAATATTTAAGTGTTTTGCAAATTAAACACAAGTAAACCCAGCTTCCAAACAGAGTCTAAAATGCCCCGTGACTACAGTTTCTCTGCATGTATTATATCCTACAATACTGTGCAATACTCAGCAAGCGATATCATGTCTGGGGAAAAAGTCATCAAAGAAAGGAAACCATTCTTTTCACCTGTTGCCCAGTAGTAGATATCCCAGTCATTGCTGGGTTCATTGATCAGTCTGTCATACTGCAGCAGCTGAGTCTCACTCATTGTGTTCAGGTATCGCTTTGCAAAAAGGCTACAAGAGAGACAGGAAGATTATTTCAGTCTTTCTTAAAATGGAAAGTCACAGTTATTAGTAATTATCTGAGCAGACAATTAATGGACTCGGTACTTTGATTAGAAAATACAGCAGTATGTGAAAACCTTTAAAAATGGTACAATAACAACTTCAAAAGCTGGTCCAGCTAACCAACCAATCACACACCTGTGATGAAAAACTGTTTCCTTGAAAGCAAAGACAAAGCCACAACATACATTTGCATCCACCCTGTTAACACCGCTGTCTTAACATCAAGGCTTTAAGAGCGACGTTGAGTAAAACAACACACCTCAGACTGACTTGATGACAGACGGATAAGACAACAGACTGTACAGTTTAACTACCTAAGCAATATGCAGTTCTCCAGCATGCCCCTCTTGCGACTCTCATAGAGCAGGCGCCGTCTCTTGATGTCAGTGGGTTCACCAGGCTTCTCCTCCCAAGGGGGCAAGGGGATCTCGATCAGGTCTCCTTTGGTGTCATCTGGTGCATCTCCACGGTAACCACGAGAAGGTACCAGGCTTGTGACTGCTGGTCTCCATGCTGCCTGGCACACCCCAGTCACCAGCTGGCAAGCAACAAACACCACCATTCAATATGCACATTTAAAATATGTTTTAAAATGCTCCGACAAATCTCCTTATTATTATAAATTATATATTTTCTGAGTTGACTGACAGAAACAAGATATTTAATATCATCATATAATATCATCACTGGCCATTTGTAACAAAGTTTTGGTGAAATGAATAAGTTTTACAGAAGATAATGCCGTAGCCCTTACTTCCGGTTATATGGATATATACGTGGATCTCAAATGGATTAAATAAGTGTCAGATGGACTCCAAATTACAGCAAACTTTTTGGGATGAGTATATAACCGTATTTAACCCTAGAAATAAGGTCCAGATTGGAAAAAACATTAATTCCCCTTTAAACAAGTGGTCTCCAACCCTGCTCCTAGAGAGATACTGCCCTGCATGTTTTAGGTATCTTCTGACTCTAACACACCTGATTCTAATAATTAAAATGTTACCATTCCCCTTGACAAGCGTCAACTGCTTGATAATGAGTTAATTATTATAATTTACTCAATAATTGTGAATGCCTTATTTCTACCATTTCAGTAATTCATTGGTTTCCATTCAATTCCATGAGGTATTAAATTCACTTAGCAGACTCATGTACTCTTGGGCTATGTAATCCATCACAGTGAATTATTAAGTGTGGTCTAAATTAACATTTATCAAAATTATGTAATGTCTAACTTCATAGAGTGCAAACTTTTCAGAGTGATCTGCACTTAAATATCCCCAATCAACAATAATGTAATATTGACAAAAAATAAATACTGACCTAATGTTTACTGTGTTGGATTACGTCACATTACTCAAATTTAATTTAAGAAACCATCTATTTATCTTTAATACTACACAGAAATCAATAGAATTCACCAACATGTTTTAATGAGTTGTAGTTAAGGAGTTGGACTTCTTTAAAAGTAGTGGCTCTCATATTTTAGCGTCAAGGACAACTAAACGGACACAAATTAGGCCACACAGCCAATTGATTTTGTCCCAGGGTCCCCCGTCTGCTGAGATTTTTTTTTTTTTTTTTTTACAATCACTGTATTACTCATAGATGAAATTATAATAAAATAAAGTACTCCCCTCTTTGCTGAAGAACCTCTGACCCCACTCCCAGGACTTCACTTTGAGCACCACTTCTTTAGGCAACTAAAATTATTTTCTATTAATGGCACAGATTTAACAGGTAAGACAACAATTAGAAAGAGAAAGATAAATTTGCTTAAAAATCTTAAATGATACAGTTGTGAATGAAAGAGGCGGAGGTGAGTTGCATAATGTCACATGCTGCCCTGTTGTACAACTGTTTACTTCTGGATTGCACAACCACAATTCCGCAAGCTAATACTACCCCCCTACAAAAGGACAAAACAAAATCAGTAAAATAAAAAAACTAGATAGTCACAAAAATACACAGTAGACATACATCAAATTACGTCTCACTAAAATAATTTAAATCGTCCTTGAGGATCACTTTAGCATTCAAGCTTCTAACAAGACTCATGTTAACACTTAACACGTATTAGTCTTGATTTGCTTTAAATAACAAGAAACAACTCACTCTTTTTGCGATAACAGAAGACAGCATTTTAACTCTCTTTCTTGCAATAACGAGGGATTTGTTGGTAAGAAAGTATCCTGCTGTAAAGACGTATCTGAGTGAAAGTCAGACACAACACTAAAATTATACAAGCGCCTACCTTCTTCTTCTACTGGTGAAATCTACGGCAACAGTGAACATGACAAAGTCGTACTGCTGCCCTCCACAGGTAACTTTGTGGAACTGCATTGAATGGGTTAAGGTTAAATCCGTAGAGTCCTGTGTGATACTAGGCTCTCTAGTAACTAGGGAAATATTGTTTTATAATATTCTGCTGCTAAGTGTTGATTTCAACACTGCAGAACAACAACGGTGTTTCTGAGATGATCGTGTTTTGTTGTAATAAAACATGACATGAATAAATAAAAAGTAAGATAAATACTAATAAATAAAACATAAATATTAACCCCCCACCCCACACCTGGTCAGATTTATAGAAAACTGGCGGCAAAGCAGGATGATTTATTATTTGACCTAATCATTGTTTTCTTTTTTGTTTGGTTTTGAAGTCTCTCCTATCACCACAGTCTATGCCCGTCACACGCCGATGGGGAATGACCATGGGAACCAATTGTCGCTTGTTGTTGTTGGTAGCCGGTAACACATCCCTGACGCACCCGCGTTAGCAGCGAAGCAGTAAATGTTTTTCGAAACTATTTGTATGTGCATTCATATACGAAGGGCCGTGCATGTATATTCATTGTAACCATTAAAATGTGACTTCTTGACTTATGTTCGCTTGTCGTGTGCTCGGTTTATCACATTAAGTTTATCATATTTAACGTTGGTTCGCTCAAGTCCGCGGACTTGAACGGAACGTTATTTGACGTCGGCTAGCACAAACAAATATTTGAATAATGACAGTGCACATGTTTATCTGGATACACTGACATGTTACTTAGTGTGCATGTGTGAATTGTTAGCTACACGACAAAACGCCTGCATTGTTGTCATCAACTAGATCATCTTGGGCCCTCGAGATGGCTGCTGCACAAGCTGCAGCTGGACCAAGTACCTCTCAGGAGGCTCTCATTGATATCTACAGTGACTTGAATTCAAACCAGGAGGTGAGATCTTTACATATTTTTTTCATCGCAAATAATGACAGGTCTGTGGTTGTAAATCTGTCGGTAGCTTGAGTTCACAAGTGTTTGTGTGTGTGTTTTTTATTGCTTCGAATATTTTCCATACAAAATGTAAAATGCATAAGCACATTGCTGCTGAGAAATTTGCATTTCCTCTTGGCAGTGTTTTTAAATTGATGTACGTTAAGTTACACAGCATCAGGGCTACAACCATGAATCAATCTCTCTCTCTCTACATATACCTCTGTGTGTGTGTGTGTGTGTGTGTGTGTGTGTGTGTGTAGCATTTTTGAAAAATAATAAGGATCTAAATAAACAGTAGTTTACAGTAGTCATACAATGCATTAAAATGACATTTTGTGCATGTGAACCATCCAAAAACAATTAGCCCTTGTTTTGGGTACTCTGTTCTTAGACCCACATCTTGTCAACAGGATGTCATTATTAACCCCCCATTCCCTCTTTACCCCACACAGGATTTGGACCGAATTGCTGAAGCAAATGAACTTTTTGATGCTGTTCTGACTGGCTCAGTTGATCGTGACAAGAAAGTTAGCACAAATGTGGCCCCTGCACAAAGTAAAGAGACTCCAGCTAAAGAGAAGGATAATCAAGAATCAATGAAAACTCAGAAAGGAGAAAACACATTGAAGAGATTATCTGTATATATTGGAAATTTCCCCTGGGTGAGTCACACATGTCTTCTGTGAGTGATTATTCATTTTTTGTTGTTGTGTCTAGTGCAATTTTTGTTCTTCAGTCCACATAGCCAAATAGAGCAACGTACATGATTTAGCAAAGTTGTTCCTTGGTCACAGATATGAAATCTATCAAAATAAGCAGTCCTAAAATGCAAAGTCAGTAAATAAACTTGACAAACAGTTTGTACATTTTACTTTTCAAGAAATGCTCATTAGTGATTTATTAGTGATTTATAGTCATTTGTCATTTAGAAAAAAACATTCAGTCATCATACTGGTCAGTGCCATGAACACACACCTTTGTTGCCCATTATCCAATAAGTTATAACTGTTACAGCATCATTAAATGCTCATTTGCAAATTAGAATTTTAATAGATAAGAAAAAGTACACAATTACTTGCTGAATTTGCTATTCAACTAACATTTAAGCAAAACATGTTTCCAAAGCAATAAAAAAAATTGAGTATTTAACACTTCTCGTTAGAATCAGTGGCTTGTTATGTTTTCCTCTCAAAAATTAATTTCAATACCGGTAATATTAAATAGATAGTGCCATGCCACAAACTGACATCTGATGCAAAATTAAATCAAGAGTAACATAAAGTTAGGCTGAGCACCTGATGTTGTGGAGAGCAAATATTCTAAGTTTGATGTCCTCCTAAACAAAAATGTGTTATGCAGCACTATGTATCAGTTTGTTACAGAATTACCTTAAAATCTTTTTCTGTAAAGTAATCAACTGATCCTCCCGCCATTTTCTCATTCCCCCTCATATACCTGCTACTATCTGAAGTGGACATCTGACAAGGATCTCACATGCATGGCCCAGACATTAGGTGTGAAGGACATCATAGAGATCAAATTTGCAGAGAACAGAGTTAATGGCCAGTCGAGAGGGTGAGTAATTATAGATCTAGATTTATGAAATACATAGAAACCTCTAAAGTACAACGTTTCCTATGAGTTCATTTGGTTGTTGTTAGCTTGATAGTGTTAAATTGTGTTGTTTCCTCTACTCTTGAATATAGCTACGCAGAAGTGGTGGTGACCTCAGAAGAGTCCTTAAAAGTGCTGTTGGAGAAAATACCCCAATGTGAATTGCACGGGGAAAGGGTAGACTGTCGCTCTGCTAGTCGTCAGAACCTCACTGTGTTTGAGGACATGGCAAACAAACGTAAGAGCACCACAGTATTAAACTACCGGTAATAATGGATTGTATATCATGTTGCAAACATGTCAGTATGGCTGTTAATTTCACTAAAACAATTTGTTCTCCATAGGTATACCTCTGCGTGTTAATGCCAAAGATCCTAAGGACTCTCCAGACTCTTCTGATAAAATCCCCTCATTATTGTCACAGGAACCCAGCCCTCCCACTATACCCCCGCTTTTTCCATCACATCCACTTGCAAATAGGTTTCCCTCACTACCCAGCCCGTTCCTTGGTCAGCCACCTCCTCCCTTCCCACATATGCCACCAAACATCCCTCCACTCTTGCCACCCCACTTGTTCCCTCCCCATCCAGTCAGTGTTCCCAGCCAACCTTCTCCCAGTCTGCATATAAATCCAGCATTCTTCACATCAGCACAAGATGGACACAGCAGCAAAGTTTACAGCCAACAAACGTGAGAATATATATACAGTTAACTTCTGTACAACAATGTGTTATTTTATTCAATGAAACTTGATCATATTGTTGTGGAAATAATGTCTAAAGATGAGCTAAACATCAGGATACAGAGAGGAATAGAAAAAGAATATAAGGATAATAATAAATAAAAATACACTCAAGAGCAGAAAAAAACTTGATGGTAAAAGTTGTTTAAAAAAAGGGGGGGATATAACATAAGTCTTTATTTTGCAGACAAACATCTAAAAGTGCAGATGGTGATTTTGAGGAGCTGATGAACAGAAACAGAGCTGTTGCCAGCAGTGCCATCACCAAGGCTGTGTCAGGAGCAACAGCTGGTAAGTATAGCTGATGAGTTTCTGTGAAGTGGAAGAGGGAACACAGAAATTTAATAAGCCAT
>JANJYQ010197167.1:8365-20770 GCA_024605255.1 Rastrelliger kanagurta | reverse complement strand
CCCTGAGCCATCTACCCCCTACACTGGTATGCCATACAGCTCTGAGATCAGAAGCATCGGTGATACCTCTGAAGAGACATATGGAGGACTGTCCCCTATCACTGAAGTAGATGAAGATGCCATCTCCTCTGACAAATCTTCAGCCAGTGGCTCTGGATCAGAAGCCAGCAGGGCATCCAGGGACTCAAGAGGAACAGAAACGACATCAGATGCTGAGTCAGAGGAGGAGGGAAGATCAACTGCATTCTAGAGAGATATATTGTCACTGTGAAGTAAGACTGAATAAAATCAATTACCCTTGCATGGGAGTGAAGAGAGCATTGCTTGCCTTTGCAAAGTCTTTCAAACATCCACTTTTCCTCATTTCCCCCTAGCAAGGAAAAACTTTAGTGGTTTTCTGCTGCAAAAAAACTTTTTCTGTCTCTTTGACTTATTTTTTCTTCTATGAGTGTGTGTCTATACCTTCTCTTTTTCCATTTAGTATTATGCTCTTGTTTCTTGCTGTGTGACTATGCATGATGGTAGGACTGAATGTTTTCTTGTCATTTTGAAGTGATTACTTTCTGAGAATGTATCACTCTTTTACCCAGAAAAATCACAGGATCTCTCATTATAAATTCATTTGTATTTTAAATATAGCTTTTGAAACTGCTCTTTTACATTTACATTAATTTGATTATGCATTTTATGATCAGACATGGTTAATTAGCTGTCAATATTATTAATGGGATCTGAAAAGGGAGTACTTTGTTCTCAGTACAAGCATAAATCCTGCTTAAAAAAATTTGAGGTTCCTGTCCATCTTTTTCTAGGGACAAAAATTCTCAGCCTGGATTACCTGGATCTCAACACCCTGTATACATATCATCTGTCTGCATTGTCTTTTTAGATGTGTGTTTGCATTTTTGTGTTTCTTTTTCAGTGAAACCTATGCATATTCTCTGAAAAGACTGTATATTGACATTGACCCCTTGTCTGCCCCTCAGCTTGGAAGAAAGAAGCGAATTAAGCTGCTGGTAGACCGGGAAAATGAAACTAGCTCCACTGGAGAAGAGAGCACCACAGAGACCCAGAGGAATCGACTCCCCAACAGCCACAGCAACATCAACGGGAACATCTACCTCGCCCAGAATGGCACCATTGTCCGAACCAGGCGGACACCCCATCTAAACAACTTGAAGGTGGGATCCCCATGCCGGTTGGGTAAGCATTTTAAAAAACTAGACAAGTTGGGGGTGACCCATGAAGAACCCCCTCCTATAGTTAGTATTGAAGGCACAGAAAACAACACAGAAAATGGGACAGGTATATGCGTTCCTTGTAATGTGGATGTTAACCTTAACACCCGGTCCTCCTGTGGCTCCCTGGGATCCAGCATCACAGTTCTTAAAAGTTTTGGATCCAAAACCAATATTGCCAAGGCCTTGATTGACAGAAATAACAGTGGCCTGTGTGTCAATGAGGACCAAGAGACTTCTGTTGACAACCACAAGGACAGTAGGGAGACTCTGGAGTCCCACAGTGACCACACATTATCAGACGAGGAGGAGTTATGGATGGGACCCTGGAACAGCCTGCACATACCAATGACAAAACTCTGACTGGCCATGCAGAAAATTAATTTCCCTTTTGTTACATTAATATCTTCGTCATGCTGTTTTTGTTTAGAAAATTATCATAAAAAAACAATGGTGTGCCTCAAATGGATAAGCTCCAATCATTGTCATGGGCAGGTGATTTCACTTATTTTATTTGTTGTGAATGATTTGATTAACCATAATTTGTTTAGAGCTTACTTGTACCAAGCATTGATCACCATCAGAGCTATTACAGACGGAACACAGAGCTGAAAGGCAATGAGTGCCTTTAGAAATGTGAAATTATGTGCGATCCATGCTTGACTATAATTTTGATTCAACACAGGAAGACGGTCCTCTTTCATCAAGTGATTTCATTCTGTTTTCCTTTCTTAGCTTCATTTTTTTTAATCTTGAGGTGGATCACAAAGAGATTGTCATTAATTTTACTCTGATGTTCAAGATATTCACAGAGAAATTATGGTCAAAATATAAAGAAATTATAATTATAGTCTATGATAAAGTAAAAGAAACTTATTTTGATATTAGCATTTTACTTGAAAAATATGATTGTCATTGATTATTTTATGTTGTGATCACTTGACAATGTTTTTGAAAATTTATGAAAAATATAGGAAATTATTTTTGTCTATTTTGTATCTAACAGAGATGGAAAATATAACATGACATTAAAGACATAGTATCCACATGACTGTCATCACTGTATTTCAACAGTGAAAACATGACATGTATGATCATAATGTTTTTATATGGACATTTGTATCTACAAGATGTATTTTGAACCCCTTTACGTGATGCAGATTCACTCTCTATGTGATAATTTATCAACTGACACATCAGGATCCCTTACATGGGGATAAGGACTACCAAAAAATGTACCAGAATCAACAATAAAGTTCTAACCTATTTTAATGAGTTTTGTGGCACATAATTGTATTTCTGCTGCTTTATTTTCCCCATCAAGGTACTTTGATAATATTGAACATATAATAGTATTGAGACCTGTGCAACACTCTGTGGATCTGTGAGAATGTAAAAAATGTGTCCAGTTATAAAGATACAACCTTTGAATTGCAGTGGGCTTTCACTTCAAAGAAGAGCAATGACAGATCACCAAACGTGGGGATGTGGATTGGTGGTCTATCTCTAAAAAACAGTGGAAAGTATGTGGAGAAGTTTGAGAAACTGACAATCTTCTTAAGCCCATTTTCTCACCTGTCAACACAAAAAACAAACCTTGTTGTTGTTCTAAAGATTGCAGTGATTGTAACCAAAATAAGCAGAAAGCATAGGAAATCTCAAGCATCCTTTTCTTGATTTGTTTCTTGGTTTATCAGAGATTGACACATCTAACACATCCAGCATGACAATTACAAAAAGTGTCCTGCAGTCAATCAAACTGAGAAAATGCAAGTACACAAAGTTCTTTTCAGATTGAAGTTCAGAAAGGAGCAGGAGCTGAATACCAGGGTGAAGTAGTTTAAAAAGCTACACAGAAAATAGGTCAGGAGGAAATCTTGTTCCCACCACAACAAACCTGGTGTCCTAAACGATCAAAACAAACCTCAGCACTGTGCCACTGAAAAACATGGCAACAATAACCTGAGAAAAGTATGGAGATCAGCCCATTTTTAACATCTAGTTGTGTCTTTTTGACTGTTAAATGTGTGACACCTTGTGTGGATAAATTCTGACATCTACCACAGTAAAGACAGGGGTCTCTCAAGTAAGTCTGTCTGTCACGAACCACCTGCTCCATTTTGCGTGCACTCTCCCAGGAACACTGCTGACAGGAGAACATCATTGCAAACTGTGCAGATGCAGCTCTGTATCATGCGGCATTTTGGCAATTTATGTGTGCATTCCCAACAAAGCCTCATAATGAGAGCATATTAGAAAGTGTAACAGAAGGAAAAATAATTAGCCGCAGATACACAATTTATCTCTGTCCTCATCCTCTCAAATACAAGGACGCTCTTCACCAATCTCTTTTTGGAATATGTTCATGATGAATTGGATTAAAACTGGCCCAACCAATAATGGAAGTGTTTCTACAAAGCATCTCTGTTTGTCATGCGATTATGTTCCAAGCCTTTTTTTTTTTACTCATCACCGTGATCATTTCACCTACTTTATTCAATTACAGCATTGACTGGACATATCCTTGTGGTAATGATCATTAGACTTGAGAGGCCCTACAATCCAATGTTCCCTTAAATAGGATTTCCTTGTTATTTGGATTTGATATATATATAAAACATGACATAATGTGGAGAAATGTTGCACACATTCAGAAAATATCCCTTTTGATCTTTCATTAATTTTCCCTATTGCAGTTATCTGTTCTAGCAAAGGTGTTCTTCTAAGAAAGATAGTGGAAGAAACACAGTTAAAATTAGCAGTTATCTAAAATAACATCTTGAACAGGTACATTAAAATGTTTGAAATTTTAAAGAAAAATAGCTTTTTGAGTGCACAAGTCCAGTCTTTTAAACTTCAGCCAGACAGCACAAAATTGCACAAGCCACTAAGCAAGACAAGAAAATTTCTGGTCCTCGTCCATTGCTTGATGTTTAAAACACTTTCACAAGGAAAGAGCTGCTTTGGGAGGACAATGACAAAATCTGTTTCAGGATTTTGGCCACAGAGCTGTTTGCTTTAGTTACCAAACCTCTATCAAAGACATTCACAGACAATACAGCAGCACTTAAAATTTGGTTGGTTAGATATATAGACCATGCTGATTATTTCAACTGCCTAGTCAGTGTACAGCCACACAGAAGTTAGCATGATTGTTCAAAATGTGTACCAGGGATCTCCCTTTTAAAATGATTTCACTGAATACAGATGTAGCAAGAATGTAGTTATCCAAGAATGCATTTCTAGTTATAACGAACAATGAAAAATAGGACATTGTGACAGCTCGTACATTTGGCATCTGTGGTAGCTGCAGTGCCTACCTCTAAATATATGATAAGAACTTTATTTATCCCACAGTGGGGAAAATACATGGCAACAGCAGCTCAAAAATGACCATCCAGCAGTTATTTATATATATAATTAGAATTACATTCAAAGTAATCCAGACAGAAATTCTGTTTTATGAATTAGTTACAGAGGGGACACAGTACTCTGTACCCCTGTGCCATGTAGTATTTACCTCAGGATTCATTTGAATGATAAACCCTTCAAAGCACAGACACAGTTTGTTTATGTGAAATGATCTGCTACAGTAATTCTAGATAGACCTTTGGGTGTAAATTATGACACAGAATAACCCAATGCTTCACAGAGATTCATAAATCTTTAAAGGTTTTTGTGGAGAGTTTTTATATATCAGGGAGTCTGCACAATTAATAGAGCTATGTGTGTACTAAACAAAGGTAGAGGGTAATGTTCTATCTCTTTGCAAGTGCATGACAGCTTGCTTATTATAATTGGCCTTTTGAGGCCTTGTTTCTGGTCCTTAGTTTAATCAGTGCAACAAGCTCATGCATGCATTCAGATAAGGCTGTCGCCTTTTTAACAAGTGAACAAATTTGTTGGTTTGCTAAAGATGTAGTATCGCTACAGCAGATAAAGCCACACACTTACTGATATGTTAACATTCAGCTTGATAGGAAGAAGTGAGAAATGCATCAATATGAATGAATGTATGTGTATTAACACTGTGGACTAATAATTCACTACCAGTGATACCATATACACATATACCATCTCTTGTATCTGTGTCATACAGATTAAGATTGCTATTTGTTTTGATCTTTACTCCTGAGTGTGTGTGAAAAATACAGCAGCCACACTTTTATCACATGTAAATAGTGCATGTCATAAATGTGTAAAGAAGTGTTTGATAGCTGAAGCCATAACACAAGCATGCAGATTTGATTTCCTGTGTACACAGGGGGAGTTGCTAATACATTAATACCATTTCCACCCTCCCAAGAATGTGTTTCCCAGGTACAGGTAAGCACTGTTCTCGTTTCAAGTCCACCGGTGAGCCTCCTGAGTTTCACCTATTAGCATAGCCTATATAGGATATCCTGGCCTTCAGCAGGCAATATGGTAATCTACCCATGACTCATTCTAAAGGAGATTATCACAAATCCCCAACGGAGGCAGGAGGAAACTCCTCATAATACCTATCAGTCACCATTGCTTATTGCATGCACAGACCTGGAGGGCATGAGTCTTCGTTTCCTCTAAAACCTGACTCCAAAATAATCAATTCACTACTTCAGTTGTACAATTAGAGATCTGGTATTTTTTGTAATATTTTAAAAGTAATGCAAGTATTCAGTGGAGGAAAAATGTCATTTTACTATTTTTATAATCCTTAGCCCAAAAAGGCAATGAGTTGTGTTTTGTTTTGTGTGTGCTCACCTCAGTCATTGGTGAAATTACAGCTCATGCCATGCATCTGCTGTGTCGTTATTTTTGTGATTCAGTGAAATCTGGCTTTTTACTCATTAAGCCAGGTCCAGTCTTCCCTGCAGTGGGCATGGGGACAGATGCCGGATGCTGGAGGGCAGACTGTGGCTGGTTGGTTATTAAAGCCACTTTAGAGGGTGCTGTGCCATACTATTAATACCAAACACGCACCATCTGGTGTCGGGTCATTTCCTTAAACAGCAAAACTGTGAAGCGAAGGTCTTTTTTCATTAACAATCTGAAACTTTGTGGATTTTCTTTCAAGGTAAACATGGTCTTGCAGATAGTTTTCTTGATTCTGCGGATTTGACTTTCATATGTAATTGGAAACACTTCACACATTGTTGGTATGACAGTTTCTCCAAAAAGACATTAGTGACTGGAGATGGTATCAGCCAGGTTATCAATAACGCTAGCAGCTTTATTAGCCTATATTTACAGAAATAGCAGTGGTTTGAGCTTAGTGCTAATGCAAACAGGCTAAAATGATTGCTTTACTGGGCCAATTTACCAGGTTCACAATCTTTGTTTAGCCTATTAGCATGCTAGCATTATCTAATTATAACTGAACACACAGTAAAACTAAGGCTGATGGAAATGTCATTATTTCCACTACATGAAAACCAAGGCACCCTAACCCTTAACGTCATGGTGGGCACTTGTTCAGAAATCAGGAAATTGTTTTTTCAGCATTCATCTTTTTCTTTTTAACCTATTTTTAAAGAGGATTTGCATGTTTAAATAATGGTGTAGATTTTACATTTTAGGTTATGTATTTTAAATTGTAGGTTAAAGTTGCCAAATATCAGGCTGGGACATTAGAGCCACAGGTATGTATTATCATATAGTTTTTGTGCCCTTTTAGCATTTATGTGGCACTGGCACCCTGGATATTTTACAAGTTAAGATTGTTCCCATTTCTTTAGTGTGTAACATTTACTAAGACAAGACTTGTATTGAGCTCTGTTATTGTTGTAGCCCTTGAGAGCTCATCAATCCTGCTGACAAGTGATGGTATTGTAGCAGCTTTTGACTCCTGATCTATACTAAATTCATCAAAGCTTTCCTATCAGCCATAACTTGATTAACCACATTTATGTCCAATTCATAAACATTTTGTGAATTCTCTTCAGGGCATTCTGAAGTCCTTAATTTTCCTGCTGTTCAATTTGGCTCTCACCTTTTCAGTTTTGCCCTGCAGCTCCGCCACCTGTTAAGATTACACTTAACCCAGCTTCTTCACATTTCAGCACATCATTGCTTACTAATTAGATTTCCTCTGGAGTGCAACGGATCTGAAACTGATTGGAGAGATAGTAAGAGCAGCCAACAGAGAATAACTTTAGAAATCCCTACATGACCCCAGTGCAAGCATCAAAAACTGTTAATCCCACAGAGACACTCTGAGAAATGATGCACGGCTAGCAAGAACATCATGAACTATGCATCTAGACCAAAATTGCATTAAGTTACTTCGCACATTATTCCCATGCAGGCTTTGCATCATATAATGTACTCTTTCAGCCTGTCAACCTTGACAACAGCATTTCTAGGGATTCACTAGTATACTAGTATTTTCTTTGCCTTTGCTCCTCTGGAGTGGTGATGTTATATTTTTAAATGTTACAGTTATGAAATGTTGATTATCTCTGAGTCATCGGTTATTTCAACCATCAGTCATACACAATATATTGCACATTTGATTTTTACCTTATCAAATAGAAAGTATGCATGTGATCCTAACTATTGTGATGACAGTGGCATTTGCCTCTAGAAACATTATTCATCATTACATCAACCAATGCTTACTGTAGCTGTCATTTCAATAGCTTTTTACTCTGCGATGCATTTGAATTAATAATAAAAATAATAATCTTTATTCATAAAGCACTTTTCAAAAACAAGTTACAAAGTGCTTTTACATATTAAAAGACAATTAGTAAGAAAAGGCCTGGTCACCCTTGGTCCTGAAGTTAGACCAAGGAATGGCCAGAAATGACCTATCGGAGGATCCCAGGTTGCATTCAGGCCCGTATGGGGTCAGGAGGTCAGCTGTATATTCAGGGGCTGGCTCCATACGAGCCTTGAAAGTGATTATTAAAATTTTAAAATCTACTCTAAACCGGACTGGGAGCCAGTGAAGGGATTTTAAAACTTATGTAATGTGTTCCCTCCTGTTGGACCTGGTGATGAGTCTGGCTGCAGCATTTTGATTAACTGTAATTTATGTAAGTTACGATTTGTGAGAGAGAAAAAAAGAGCATTGCAGTAATCTAACTGGGATGAAATAAATGCATGTATGATTGAATTAAGAAAGATTTACACATATATGTGACATGTGTCTGCCAATTTTGTACCAGAAAAAAATAAATCATAAAACACCAAAAAATTAAATAAATTTTTAAAAAAGCACAGAGAAAACATCAGATAATGTTAGCCTTGAGTGCCCTAACAGCATTTAATTAATTCATGGTGAATTTTTTGCCTCATGTGAACACAGATGATGTTCAAAGACAGCCACAAGATGGCGCCTGAAACTCATGTCTGTATTTTGACATCTGCCTGAGAGAAGAATGGGCAAATGAAGTGATGAACATTTCTAATGAAAAGGTGGTACTGACAGAGTGGAAATTAAAGGTAATGTACAGTATGTTACTCTTTTGGGAAAGCAGACACCCTGTGCTGGTTTTATATTTTGTGTGGGTTTATTGTTCGATTGTGGACATGCTGTATAAATGATGATGCTGAAAATTGTCTTTGACCAAGAAGGAACATGAAAATACTTAAAACTAGTCATTTGATTGAAATGAAATCATATTTTAGTGACTTTGTGAGATCTAAACTGATGTCTGAGTCATTTTTGCTGTCTTGTTGCTGATATGTATCTTTTGTAATGGCTGTTTTGGTGGAAGCCAATTAAATATGTTTAAGTATTATGTTATTAATTGACTTTTTACACACTTTTACACTCTTGCTCTTCATATAGATGTGGAAATGATTATACTGTTTACATCTTGTAACTTGTTATTGCTCCTGTTTTCATAATTGGCTTACATTTCTTTCAATCCAATTATTTTCTTCTTTCTGGCATGTAGAGGACAACAGATCACTCCTATTTTAGGAGAGCAGTGCCTAGGCAGAGAGTAGATTCAAGTCCATCATCATCTCCTCATTTCCTGCAGCTATTTAAGACTGTGCCTCTCCAAAATAGACGCCCAATGACCGCAGCCTGAGCTATCTGGGGACCTGCTTTCAAACTAATTCGGGGATATTAGGATGTCTCTGAATGTTTTGTTTTGACATTTCTATACCTTCGTTGACCGTTGTGTGTGCAAAGCGTGTGCCATAAGATTTAATACCATTTTAGGAGTCATCTCAGATGTTTTTAGGTTTCCATAACTATATATTGTATATTTTGAGTGCTTTATAATTTCTATGCTGCACATTGTTATTTTGGAAATGTACTCATAACCCAAAGTAAGGTTTAACTGACAGACAGGTCAGACACACAAACACACACACATAGCGCTGCTCAGTGAGCCCATTCCTACGACATCCTGCCCAAAGGTTATATTCTATCCGAAATGTTGGGTGTGTAGTAAAATACATGCTCCACACTGTCTGGCTCTCCTAATGAAGGGGTTTATGACTGGTAGACCTGTGTTTGTACCATGTATCATGCACGGCTCTATCGCTGGATACAAGGTCAGATCATATCTCATCCTATATCTGCCAGTAGTGCAAGCCTGCAGTGACAACTCAGTCTATTAGAGACACAGTGGCGACATTATTCCAGGACACGAAGCCACCATTTTAATAGGTCTTGAGGCATGCACATTTTTTCTTTGCTCACATTGTTGTTGATTTTATAACGGCACATGATTTAAAAAAAAAAAGCCTCTCTCTTGTGTTATTCTGAGTCAGACATGGCTGTACGTGGCCAGACTTGTCAGACTGCAAGTTTTCAGCATCCACAGTGTTAATGTATAATGTCAACGCAGTAGGGAGCCTTGTTAAAAAGCAATTAAGCCAAAATGATTTAAACATTGTGCGGTTTGGCCATTGGCGAGCCTCGAGGTACACACAGTGTTGTTGTCTTAAAATGAGAATTTCACTGTCTGCTCACACTGAAAACCGCTATTTGTGTGAGTGTAGCTCTNNNACACACTCACACACACAAACACACACACATACACACTGAGACACATACGCACACACACAGTATTCACATGAAGAGTAATTGAGGGGTTTGACTAGTTTTTGGTGCATTAAAACAGTAGCTGTTTTAAATGACAGGGGCTGAGACATACTTGCATTGATGTCTGTGAGGCTGGTAAAGATGGCTGATTACTCAAAGAGGACGTGGCATTCAGTAACTCTTATTATATTCCCCTTTATTCAGTGGAGTTTGACTGAATTGCACCATTTAAGCTGTTACTCACCATAATACATTCTTAATCCATGGCTTTCTTGCTTAGTATATTCATTTCTTGAGCGATTTCATGCACAAGCCCTTCTGCAAACAGTGTTATGCTTGGTCTTATTTTTGATGACAGTTCAGAGTCTTCAACAGGCAACCCAGGACTATTAAGGTTGTTCACCCTGTTTCCAAAGCAGCAGCTCATCCCATATTCCATGTGATAATTTACCATTTTTGATGTGTCTCCCAGCAAGTCTACCAGAGTTACGTAAGCAGCTTCAGTTTTAGTTCCAGTGGTCGTTGTCTTAGACAAAGATTAGTGCTAGGCCATAGTCAGACACATTTTAGCTGTTGGCAGATTGTTAGCTTACACTCTGTGTGCAAATGTGCTCATCACAGCCAGAGTGCTTGGATGTGGTTTGGAACATCTGTGTGGTCCCTACTCCAGAAGAAGACAGACAGGAGAGAGACAGAGTGAGGAATAAGCAAGAGGAGGGGTGGTGGGACCCCAGGGCTGCTCAGAAAGAAGCCCTCAGTTTTTCCATCACTGCTGTCGCCACCACTATGGTGGTGGTATTGCCTCTGAGCGGAGCCAGGGGACAGTGTGAGACAGATGCAAAATGTGTGTGCCTCTGTGTGTGGTGTAGGGGGGTGAAGACGGCGGGAATGTGAAAAAAAAGATGGACAAGAGAAAGCAAGCACAAGACAAAGCAGCTGTGTGGGGAGCTGTCAGTCTAGTTGATGAAGAGTTATGAAGCTGAAGGTGAGGTCTGGCAATACATGAAGCTGCTGGCGGGGGTGGGGGCCATTGAAAGGAGCCTTGATCCAAACCTGCGGTTCACTGCTCCACCACCACCAGCAGCAGCACCACAGCCCAGCTCCCTGCCTGTATGCGTGTGGTGTTTATTTACGAGCCTGTTTAACCACGGCGTGGTCCCTGTGGTGGACTGACACAAGATGACAGCAGCCTAAATGTCTTGCCCTTTAAATCCAGCCTAATGGTCGCTTAGTGCTGTGGAGACAGCCACTGGGATAGGCGCCTGGGGTCTTTTCATAGGGGCCCTCTGAGTAACACATCAGCTAACACATCTATGGGCCACCATCCAGAGCCTTATTACTACCTGCTTGTGTGGCTGTGGCGCCACTGATTTAGCCATGGCTGAGTGCGGAGGGACAATGTGAGCATGGGAGTAGACACTATCCACCTACTACAGCTGCTCTAACAATGATTTTAGATGTGAATTTCTTTTTAATATCTGTGTTTGTGGCGTGGGACAGTTTGAATGGCCACTGAATGGCTGGGTATATGTAAAATCCAAAGAACAGCAATTTAAAATGATGCTTGGGATGTCTGCCCTCCAGCTCCACAAAAACTGAATTCTTAATTCCAAACCTACAATTTAATTTCTAAAGCAGAAAAAAACACAGTTTTTTTTGGTTTGTTGTTGTTTTTGTTAACATTTCAATGCTGTCCAGACTGGAACAAAAAGAGTTAATCCCTTGTGTTTCTGCCTGAAGTAACTCTGTGGTAAGTTAATAGTAGATGTGAGTGTTATTGGGCAAATTATATGCAATATGAGAGCAAACATACACTCACATAAAAACGACCTGCGTAAACACACCATTCATAACTGCATACCATTCTGTGTGGGCTTGCCAGCCAATGCAATTAGATGCTTTCTGAGAGGAAGAAAAGATTATCATGCAAAACCTTATGCCTTGCTCAATTCGTGTGAAAATAGAAATGTTTGTTTCTTTGAGACTGGCTCTGCCTGTCAATAATCCTCAACAGATCTTAGTTAAAGTCATTCTGATCAAACCTCTGGGATCTATGAGAGGAAACAGGCAAATGTGGGGAAAAAGTTGGCTACAAATCCCATGGGAATCCATCCCTGTTTTCTCTAGAATCACCTGTTGGCCTCATTCACTACTGTTACCCTAACCTCAACTGTTTGC
>JANJYQ010197163.1:0-17354 GCA_024605255.1 Rastrelliger kanagurta | reverse complement strand
TGTGTGTGTGTGTGTGTGTGTGTGTGTGTGTGTGTGTGTGTGTGTGTGCGTGTGCGTGTGTACAGGGCCTGTTCTTCCACCACCCTGCTGGGGCTGCTCTATTTCCTAGTTGCAGGTGCTGCAGTGAGATCACTTCCTGCCGGCTCCCCCCTGTGTGTGTATCCGTGGGCTCTAGCCATTTCCTGTCCACAGAGAAGAGGAAACTATAGGAAACAGGATGAGCCTCCCGGGCAAAAGGGGTCAGAGAAGGATGGGAGAGGTGGACGGTGGGGGTGATGACCCTGGAAATAAGGGAGACAGCCACGGATACACGGATGTGCCATATCAGGGCTTGTTTGCCTTGGAGAGAGTAGATAGTGATGGCTTATAGAGCCACTAGCACTTACAAGAGACAATCATTATTTTCTTGTATTTTACCAGGGGAGTTGTAGGGGAATCCCAGAATGACTTGTCTCTAGTTTATTTACCTTTATTTTCAACCCATTCTCCCCCTTAATAAGTTTAAAGACCAGAAACAGCTAACCTGCCCCTGTCCAAAATCCACCTACCAGTACCTGTAAAGTTCATTACCTGAAGTCTCCTAAGAATGCCTGGCAACCTCATGGACATCAAGAAGCCATTGCTGCCAACCAATAAATACTTTACAAGCATTTAAGCACACCAAGTAACCTGTCACTTTTAAACTCTTTTTAATAGACAGATTAGACAAACTACAAGCTAGCAGTTTCCAGTCTTTATGCTAAACTACACCAATAATCTCCCATCTGTAGCATCATAATAATATACAGATTTGAGAGTGATATCATTGTTCCTGTGTTACACTTGGATTGAAAGCTTATCAGAATATTCCCATAAATCTTGACCTAATATTGTTACTTTAAACTCCTTAGTAAGCTTAGGAAGCTTCACACTTCCTTTTAAAACATCACATGTTCTTCTGTAAATCTCATCTTTCTGACTGCTCTCCTACATGGGCATAAATGACAAATACTTTAGCACCACCACAGCCCATATAGGCCTACAATATCTAACCTTGCTAGAATGAGTAAATGTCAAAAGTCATGACGATGATGTAGCAAACCCTCCTGTTTGTTTCCCGTCTTTAGCTGTCATATTTCCTCTAACTGACAAGAAACTTCCGTCCTACCTTGAAAATCACTGTCACCCATAAGACAGATGTTATTCATATATGCTCACATGTAGTCACACATGCTGTACACTCTGACACACACAGGCCCATTCATTACCAAAGACCACAGGCCCTATGAAGGGCAAGCCCAGGCAGATAAGCCTCTCTTCTGACAGTTCCACTACACTTCTAGCTGTCTGTATTACTATGCCCCATTTCTGGGAAGTTGTGCTCTTTTGGAAAATATTTTGTGATGTCATTCATAAACATACAGACATAACATCCAATAAAAAAATGGAAGATTTAACTGATTTTTAAAGGTGTCCATAGATCTTAAATCCAGTCACAATATTGTCTCCTTTACTTTTATGCCTTTTCTAAGAACAATCAGTAAACCCTGATCAGAAGATCTTAGGTAGGTGTAGGTAGGTGTCTGAGCTCTGTAGGTGATCACAAGAACTGTGACTGGATCCTGAATTTGATGAGGAGCCAGTGAGGAGCAATCACAATCAGTGTCAAGAGTTTACAGGCAGCATTTTGGATTATTTTTATGGAGCAAGGTTATTTGTTAATATCTGGTCTCCTGTAGCTTAATATACAGTAGGTGTTTGGGCTCTATATTTATATTCGAATTAAATTGCTGATGACTTCTCAAATTTGCTATAACTTTGAGAGGATCAGCTACTTTGTGTGCACAGTAACATTTGTGTCAGATTAAGGGTCTTCTTAGACACTTTTTTTCTCTCTGTGTGAGTGAGAATAAAAGTTAATCCACTGTATCAAAACATGTGATCTGCATCTTTCCAGGAAATTCCTCTGTACTTCACTTCTCCATCTAAAGATGAAGAGGATACATTCAAGGTCAAAGGATGATCCAAGTCCTATTTATGTAAACCCCCATAACCACCCCCACAGATCCCATCTTAAACCCAGCGCTCAGTTGACCACTGACCTTTTCATATCCTGTCATAATTTGCTGCATTGCTGCATTGCCATGACTGACACAAAGAGCTTCTTGGCTCTCGTTGGTTATACTCTGCACTCATATGTTCGTATGTTAAGATTTATGAATGAACCGGTGGGCCAAGCTGGCAGAGCTTCCTGGCTTGCTGGCGCGTGTGCGTCGGTGAAACTTCCTGTCAAAAGATGTGTGATTTCCTGTGCTCACACAGCTGTGCTGTGAAACATTCTGGGAATCAGTCTTAGCTACAGGGAATGCATGGGGAGAGAGAGCACTGCAATTTAAATATTCCTCAGTTCAATATGATTTTAGTTATATTGTGAGACAAAGATCCAGATTTGAGGGGAAAAGACTCAATTTCATTCTTCCATCCAGTCCTTGAAACAATGATATTTTTTCATAAGCATTGAAATGCCTGCTCTTTTTTTTTACACGTGTTGATTAAAGACCCTTAGGTATATGAGTAGTCCTTAAAACTCTCAACCAGCATTCTTATGGTCACATATCATCAGCCTATTCAGGCATGCAAGGAATGTAAGGAAAGACAGAAGGAGAGAGATGAGATGAAGGATGGGGATGGTTCAGTTTTCGAAACATCTCAATCTGGGGTTTTATGAAAGCGTGAAAGCTTTGTTTTGTCTCTTTTGGGGCTGGCTTAGGACTGATTGAAAGCTATGTTGTTTTGGGCCATCAACAATTTAGTCATGCATCAAACTAAACAGTCCACTGACACTTAGCGGAAATTTGTCCATAGAAAACATTTCTGCTCCCTGTGAGAGAACTTTGACAAAAATCAGATAAAAAATATCTAAACATTCATCTCAAGTGACTGGGCTGTGTGTATTTGTTTGTGGTGAGATGACTGAGGTGATAGTCATGTAATTTTCATAGAGAAAGAATGCAGTCATATAAAGATGGCAGATTACAAGGATGAAAACTATGATAGGATTAGATGAATATCTATCTGACCGTCTCTCTGCCCCCTATCACTTCACTCCTTCTCCCTATTTATGAGGTTCTAATTGGTGGAGGGCTGCCTTCAGGAGGCAGCCGGGATGGGGCCACGGTCAAGAAGCTCACTCTTCTCATCTCTCCTGGGGGTGGGTTAATGGGCCAAGATCAGTTCAGTTAGCCCCTAGGACGAGTGTGTCACAGGGCCATTAACGCTTTAGCCAGAATGACTGGTTTATATGAGGTGTCAAACCTGGCGGGACGACACATTGCTAAATTGTAAAAAGGAAAACACACAACTCAAGTCGACAACAACACAATAAAAAAAACGCTGAAAAGTTATGCTCCTTCAAGGTTTTGTACTTAAACATGTAATTAAAAAAACTTAAGAAACTGAGGTGATTAATTTGGTTCTAGACTGTGTTGTAAATCTCAAGTGGAGGCTCATTGGATATGAAAGGATTTCCTCTTTCCTCCCAAGAGCCACAGCCGGAAGCACTATTTCCAAGCGTCACTGCATATCCTCATCGTTCATATCTGCTACTTCATTGACTCCACTTATCTGGGTGGTTCATTTCTTTTGTCACTGAGAATGAATGACCTGTTATCAATAGACCGTTTTACTCAGCCTGTTAAAGGCGTGAATGCCGCCTGTGTCCTTATTCCACTTCGCCGTACTGTGTAAAAGGTATGGAAACATTGTGATTCCACCATTAAGCTAGTAGTGGAGGTAATCATATTGCCAGATCAACTTGTAAAAGGCACAGCGGAGCATACATGGCGGGACAGTCAACTCTAGATGTGTGTCACATGTCACGCCTCTGACTCTGGAATGCCAAGATGGTATCTAAAATCAAACACAGGCAGGAATTATGATGGCTTAGTTTGATTAACTGTAAAGCAAAAGGACAAGTATCTGTTCTATAAAATCTCATTAGTTTGTGACTCAACTTCAGGGCAGCCGTTATTACCTAACATCCTCCAGTCCTGTCTCCTGCAGATGTTGTAAATTCCTTGAACGTTTATCAGTCCGACATTCTGACTCCTCAAATCTCTCTCTGTCTGTCTCTCTCTGACAATCCTTCACATATGTGTCACCCCTTCATATCTCTGGGGTAAACATGTAAGGGCACTTCCTCTTCCTGTGAGATGAGCGGTCCGGCATCCTGTATATGCTCTGCTGCCCAGCGGGGTACCGTTACTTCCTGTATGACCTGGGGGCAGAGGGAGCGTTCAGGGAGGCGGACCTGAAAGCAACAATGTCTGAGAGATAAAACCACCAGGTGATTCAACAGTTTAGCTGCATTCCAGGTGTTGTGTTTGCCTGAATGTAGATCTTCATTATGACATGATGAAGGGATCATTTAGAAAGCCCCAGAGATGCTGAGACTGAAATTAATGAGTGTGCAGTGGCTCCTCTCTCACATACATGCAAGTCATTAGTAAGTTAATTTTCATTCAGCCCCAGTTCCAAAGCTTTTGTCCCACTTTGTAGCTGGCAGTGAGCTATTTTAAAACTGAATGAAATCGTTCCAGCTGAAGAAAATGCAAAGCCNNNGGTTGAAAATATAACAAAAATGATTGCAGAATCATAATTCTTTCACATTCACCTTAGTTACATCCAACTTCAGTTTTTCTGTTTGTTTCTATTTGTAGACATAATAATTACACTTTATTATAAAGATATGAAGAAGATGGTTTTCTAAAGTGACTTTAATACCAAAGTTTGAAATTGTCATTTGGCAATGTCAAGAGAAAGATTAATTGAGGAACTTGAATACCTTGAAGTCTATTGTGGCGTGGTTGAAAACGGGAACAGAGCTCTGGCAAAGATCTGCAACTAATTGAAAACACTTGAACAGACTAATTATCTTCACAAATTATGATGCTCCATTTGGAGATAAAACAAAAGTGTTTGAAGCTGTTTTCTCTATCCTTCTTAGTCTTCTTTTTTAATTTTGGTGTGAGTACACCGCCAATTCAGCATTGAACTGCTAAATCAGTGTTGGGCTCACAATGGACTTTTTTTTTCTTTTAAAGGATCAGAATTGATGCAGCAGAACCAATGACATCATCTTTTCGTTTATCACATGCTTTCTTCTTCCTTTTAAAACCTGACGCAGCTTGCCTCAATTCACCCAACTGTGAAGATTCTTGCATGTTGCACTAGTGCTGCTAATATAGCGCTGAGCTGCTAATCTCAAGCAGAGCTGAGAAGGTCTGGTAACCTCACTCACTTGAGTTTTTCTCGTTTTCACACTTGAAGTCTTCACCCCCAAGTGACACCAACTCATCAGCTGAGGGAAATTTACTATGCGCAGCACCCTCTGGGGCTGACTTTACACATATGTAGTAGTTCTCCCCAACATATGTAATCAGACTTTGATGTGTAAAATTCTGTATTCCCCTATAAAGTTATTTCAAATCTAATGAGACTTTTTTTTTAAATATGAGCTGACTTCACACCTTTAACCAGCTGTTTACGGTCAACTCAACCACAAGTGCTACTTCTGTATTTTCACTCGAGCTCCATCAACTGGAAACCCCAAACACAGAAAGAATGCGCTTACAACAGTGCAGTATAATTACTATGCAGAGTCAACAAGCATCCTCTCCTTCTTCGTTGTGAAAGAAATTCCCCACCAAGTCAGTCAAGATTACAGATTTCCATTCTCAGTGAGGAAGTGCCACAAAAATGACACTTATTCTGACACAAACACGAAAAAGAATGCAGTCACGCACGTACATGCCCTCAGTGGAAATTGGCACCCCAAAAGTGGTGGATTGTTTGCACTACATTGTTATCAGTGTGTGTATTTGGTATGGTGTTTTTGTGTGTGTTTGCATGCATGTGTAAACAGTACCTAACCCATAGCTTTCATAGTTCAGATTCCTCTGGTCGTGCATGTTTACAAATAGCAGAGAGAGATTCTCCTTTCCTTGTCTTCCTCCATCTTAAGCCAAAGCTGAAGGAATGTTGGGGTTTAGATAGTGAAGAGATTTAACCAATAATTGACACCAGTGAGTTTTTTTCCCATAGCTGCTGAACATTTTTATCCAGGTGTTTGGTGGAATCCATGGAAGGTTTGAATCCATGCACAAGCTTGTGTACTCTTTTAACTCCTTCTCACACACATCTTTCCTCTCTCTGTTTGTAGCTCTTTCACTCCAGTTCTTTCACTGTCCACAAGGGAGGCCAGTAGTGTTTGAGCTGGAACTCACGGGACTCAGATAAAACACACAACCAAAAGGAATTCCACAGAAAGGTATGCACATGTATGTGTACAGTCCAAGATATACAGGGACTTCACTGTTCCCTCTCAGCAACAAATAAGTTGGTCTAGATTGCAGTCAGGAACTAGGACAAAGAAAACAAAAAAAGAGTGAACATAAAGAAAAAACACTAATATGTAGTGTGGGATTAGTTGATTGCAGTGACACGTGGCTTGACATGGCACACTTGCGCTCACAACACATGGAAGAAGATCTGGAATGTGCTGAGAAGAAAATATGGTGGAAACATGATCACACACACACACATGCAAGATCATATCTAGGGCTTCAGTGGAAAGCTTCAAACTCTTTCCAATTTAGGACCAGTCAACAATGATGAATGATAACGTCTGCTAGATGCATATATGGCACTTATGCTGCACGCAATTTATGTCTAATGTCAACATTCAGTGTGAATTCAGGAAGTATAGTGTCCTGTATGAAATGTGGCAGAAAGTATGCTTGTTGAAGTTGGGTATGAGAGGGGGAGGGGGGGAAGAAGGGTGTGTAGTATATTTTCGATCCCATTGCAATTCATCAGTTATCTGTTATCTTTTCGAAAACCATAGCCGGTGCCCTTGTTTCCTATCCTTAAAGCCCCTCCCCACTCAAAAATGTGTTTTTCTTCTTGTTCCTACCGTTGAATGTTTGTGCTTCACTGAGCAGAATGATGTATGTGCTGAGTTTGACACTAGAAGGCTGTTTTCATATTCATCTGTTGTAGGTGGAACGTTCTCTGTGATCACTGAGAATCAGATATTTAAGTTTGGGCCTACACCTGTGAGGTGGAAACTTAAAAGTCTTCAATGCACACTGAGAATGGACTTCACAGTGAAATAGGAGACATCTTTTGTCCTTAACCAGACCATAACAATAACATATTTAATCAGTTTTTCCTATAGTATCTACTTGTAGCAGCAAGACGAAACATTGTTATGGTTATATTTAGGCACTCACAGTACTTGCAGAAAGGTCATGGTCTTGGTTAAATATTGAAAAAATTGTGACTTGAAGAAGAAGGAAGGCCAGAGCTCTTTGTGTTAGCGCCTCCACTGCATCAACATCAGTGCCCCCATTTTTGAGAGGAGTAAGCTTTTCTTCACATTGGTGTATTGGTATGATCCTTCCAATACATGAAAAATTATCACCAAAAGCAGTAATTTCATCTCAAAACCTATATATAAGCACTTGTAAGGCAAAAGACTTGGAATGGTCCAAAATCCACATTCTGTCAGGATCAAATCAATACTCGGTACATATATTCCATCACAGTTTGTAAAACCTACAACCCCATAGCAACTGATCATCAATTTTTTTATGATGGCTTTGTTTCCAAGGCTAGGTTTGTTCTCCATGCTGATCTCTGTGTGGTGTTGGGTATTGAGCCTTTTTCAAAAGGCCAAAGTGAGGCTTACAGCAGAGCCTGAAGGGACAAGGGAAGGTGGTGGTGGAGCACCATGTCAGGGCTTATTAAAAGGATCACATTCCCTGCTGAAGACCCAGGGGGGCAGACTACTTCCTGTGGCCATGCGGCAAGCACCAAACTGACAAGACAAGACTTAACAGATGGACCTGCCAGAGTCCAGGGAATTGAGTATATCCCTTGAAACTGAAACTCTTCTCCTCATGTTCTGCACACACTCTTCTCCGACTCTCAAGACTAGTTTCTCCTATACAATACCTTTAAATTATTACTGACTTCTATATAGCTTCATCCTCATTCTTTCATGACACTCACTTGTTTTCTGCATCACTCATTTACATCCATCCCCTCTGTCTTTTCCTTCCTCTCCTCCTGTCTAGCTCAGCCATATTTTTCTTAAAGGCTTGCACCTCATTTCCTTTGAACCTACTCCAAATCCATCTCATACATCCGTTCATGCTCTGTTGAAATACAGCATTTGCTTTCAGCTGCAACATATACGTACACAATGCCTTGCATCTCTTTGCTCTCTAAGATGAGACAGGGACCAAAGTGTCAGATCTCTTGACTATGAACATCTGGAGAATGTTAATGCAATCAACGCAAATCAGATTCCTCTAACAGTCATTGGCAGGAGTTCAGGACTCAGGAGAGCTCGGGAGGAATGGAGCACGGAGAAAGGGACTGGTGCCAGCAGGGGAATGGAAGGGGAAAAGGTTGCTGGTTTGCGTCCTTGAGTTTTAAACAGAGATGCTGTTAAAGAGGTGGTACATTCATTTCTCTTTCACTGATGGCGGTGGTGGTGTTTTGCTCATGTGTAGAGCTGCAGAGATTAGAGAGGAAACACTTAGATGGTGAGAAAATGGGGCCCACTCACAAATTAAATCCCAAACCGTGAGATGTATGATCTTGTACTATGGTAGAAGAGAGGGGTTCAGGGTCACAGACTGTGTGTGTGATTAGTGTGCCTGTTGAATGGTTGAACGTGAGAGTGAGCCATTTGTAATGCTAGCCTTTGACCTCTTAGTTCATGGCTGTCGTAACAACGTTTCCTCTCCCCTGGGTATGTGTATGCGCATATGTGTGTGTGTGTGCACATGTGCTGTCACAAGGGGAATCAGACACATTTCCTGGTATGGAGTCTCCCCAAGTCCCAATGTAGTGACTGACTGGGAAAATAATGATAATGCAGGACTCCACTGCCTCTCTTTTTTACTCTCAGCCTCGAATGACCCAGATTGCAATAACTGCCAAAACAGATTTTGGTCCAAACCCCCCACCCCCATGGACAGAGTACAGCCCCTAGGCCTGCATGTGAGCCACACACTCCCCTCTCTTAACTCATGCGCACTGGGTTTTGTCATTGTGAAACTGTGACTGAATACTACTCCACTGTCCATGAGTTACCATAACTACTGATGACATCCACACATGCTGCTACAGTATGCTGCGCTTGTAGGCTCTACGTCATGTAAAGTGTAAAGCCCCCCCCTTCTTACTGATGTTTGCATTTGTGGTTTGCCTGTCAGAGGATAAATTCACAAAATATATTATGTAATATATATATAGCATGTTTANNNGGCAGCCGAAAGAAGAATCATGCAGAGGGAAGGATGTGAAGGACAGGAAGAGGTAAAGAAATATACTGGAGGGAAGCCTGTAAAAGGTATTTATACCATTCTGTTGAGGCAACTAAAGGACAGGCAAGGAGGCAGACCAACATAAAGGCGGAGGAATAAAGCCAGGTGGCTGAACCAGACAGCATGCAATCAAAAGCAAAGATGGAAAATTCAACAGTGAAATTTCTAGGAGCTTTTGTGATTTGAACCAAAGCCAGACATCATGTAACAGATGTTAACAGCAAAGGGCAGGTAAAGGCTGTCTGATACTGTCTGGAAATGATTGTTAACATTGGGAGCTGTTATTTTGAGTAGATGGCAGATTATTCTTGGGGCTGGAGTGAGCATCAACTCAGACTGCAGACATACCAGGAACCCTAAATTCAACGACTCTGTATTAAATCAAATACACTATACAGTCCTCTTCCCTGTAATACTGGTGGAGTTGTCATAGATTTATACTACTATCTGTGAGAGAAAGCCTGGAACCTGGAGTCTGGGCTAGCTGGCTGTTTGCAGCTGTTAAACTACTGTCAAATATCTGCTTAAAGACCAGTCTCCAATATTACTTTAGTCTTTTATAGACCAAATAGCAACTAGAACCTGTGGTTACCAACTGGAGATTTGCCTGGGGTTGGTAGAAATATATTTATAAAATATATTTTCTTAAAAGAGCAGTAGTGGAAAAATGTTTTTCTTGTTAAATGTATTGCACACATATTAACAATTACATGCCTTGCATTCTGTGTATTATTGTTTTCACATAGTCACACAGTCTATTATATTAAGTGAACTGTACAGACTATATTAATTACTTAAAGTCAAACCTATAAAGTGCAATAAAAATCAGTAGGGGACATATTTATGAGAACAATAACCTTCAGGCCTCTGGGTGGATAGCAACAGACTGATATCTGAAGACACACCGTTGAATACCATGAGATACTGCTGACTGAAGCATAGATAATGTAATCCTAAAAATAATTTATATAAAGCTTTTTTTCTGTTTTGTCCAAGTAGTTGTTTGTGACATTTCTCCTTTTAATATTCAACACATGTCCCTGACTTTGAACACTTTGGGAAGACCTGTATGGATATTTTGTTAGTGAAATTAAGCTAGTTAGCCTAACTTGCTAATGTAAGCACTGATTCCCATTTTACATTAGCTACCTATAGTTAGTGTCATTTAAAGGATATGACTGGCAATTTTCTGTTTTTTTCTTATGGTGAACAAATCTCAAGTGGTTAGCCAACCCAATGCTGAACTCATTCTACTTAAAAGTCTGATATATTGTAGACCTCTGTTGTCAATCAAAAGGTAATAAAAACATGTCAGTGAGTCACACCACTGTTCTAGGTGACATGTTTCATCATCCCAGAAGGAATAGCTGTTTTTAAACAAGCTACATTAACCACTATTTTCAAAGACAGAAAAAAATGTCATCCAGTGCAGCGTTATGGCCATATCCTATAAACACAGTCCCATCATTAAGTTCCTGCATACTAAGTGCAGTTTTTCCACCATTAAAGTAGGAGGTCTAGCTAGCATTCAGTTTCTCTTTCATGGGCCTGGTGCACTGAAGGAAAATGACCAATATGATTAAGCAATAGCAACAATGGCCCTGTTCACATCTGGCTTCTTGATCACAAATACATTTCTAAGTACAGGTGAGAATACATCCAAGTTGCATTAAAGATGTATTGAGATCCAATCACTCAAACCACATTCAAAGGTGGCCTGGGCCATATACCACATGGCCACATTGTTTTGCTAGTCTGTACACAAATGTGTCCGGGCCACACTGAAGGACCACCTACTCAACTGATGTACTGATGAAAAAAGAAACCAAAACATACTCATTCATGCACCAACAGCATCATATTAGTACAAGTACAAGCCACAACAACATGCAAAATGGTTTCTACGGAAATGTTTTTCGGTTCCCTGTAGAATAGGCTGCCAGTTAAAAAAAACAAAGCATTTGATCTTTGCAAACAGACATGTCTTACATGTTTATTTGCAAATAGATTGGGGAAGTGAAATCTGATCGTTAGTGGTCACTCAAGATGCATTCTAATGCTAGGTGTGAACTGATATACTTGCGGTTGGATCACCCAAGATGCATGTTAATACCAGGTGTGAACAGGATGTACTGCATGTTGGCTCCACTGGGTTTTCAGCAGTCGGTGTTGAACTAAAGTAATATAATAAACCATTTTAGTATCCATGCAATTGCAGTGCCAACACTGTCAGTTGGTACCTAATATGCATTAATGTGAGTGAAATTTCTTATTTTTGGTTCTTACAACTTTGAGATATAAAAGCTAATGATATACTCTATAGACATTTGGCATTTCAGTTCAACTCAATGAAAAGTCCCTAAAGAGATCCCAGTCCTTCATTACCTGTAATCACTCCTTTTAGATGATGATAGAAGTCTTTTTCATATGTGTCTGGTCATAACATACTGACAGCATTGAGATATGCATAATTGGCTTTGTTAACTAATAAAATGGGTGATCACAGAGAAACCAGAAAGTTGGCCTCTTAACCTGCCATGCCTGTGAAGGTTTTCAAAGAGTTTTCAAAAAGCTTTCCTCATGAACCTTTTTAAATTCCTTCCCTCTAGTGATAGCTTCTGAAAAAATGTTTTTGATGGTGGCAAAGGCCGATTAGGTGTAGATGAGGGCCAAAACTGAGAGGAAAAGATGCTGTTTCAAATTTATCTCCATTAGTGTGTGCACAACCCCAAGTAGGGCACAGAGGGTGGGTAGGGTTAAACTATCACCTTTCTGCCCCTGAGTTCTCCCACAGCTGCCACCTACATCTCAAACAATTACTGTCAAAAGGCGCCCACTATATACCACATATTCTCCCCTTTCTATTTCCCTTTCTCGTTCTCTTTTTCTTTCTTTCTCATTCTCTTTCTCTTTCCCTTTCTCTTTTTCAGTCACACACACATCAAACTCACACCCAGACCCACCACAAACCAGCTGTGATTCAAAAGATATTACTATTTCATAGAAATCACAACACATACATCCCCTTTAAACTGTTAACTTCACCAACCCTATTCCTCGGTCGTCTAGAGGAGTTTTTGGAAGCTCCTTGTATTCACCAAGGAGCCCTTGTGTGGCACTTGTGGTGGGTCAAATTAAATCAGGCATGCTGCGTGGCATTCTGTGTTGGCACAAGGCACTTAACCTACTTCCATGAAAGCTTTAAGACCCAGTCATGTTAAGAGTGTAAGCCAGAGGCCAGGACAACATCAAGCCTTTGATTTGATGGCCTCATTTGATGAAATTCAGCACTTCCATCAGCACAATAACATAAATGTCAACACTGTTTTCATATATGGAGACAAAAAGGTGTGGTAAGACTTGACTGATGAGCAGAGGCCAATCCTAATGACCCATAAACTTAGCGCTGGGTGTGGTAATCAGCTTAGAAGTTCATGACAGCTCCTGAGAGTTAGATAGCGGGCGGTGCGGTAAAACCATGATGCATTATGAAATAAAGAGCTCAAGGCAGCCCCTAACAGAGTAATGTTATTGAGTTATCCCATAACTGGCTCAGCCAAATCCGCCTGCTGCACTTTGCTTAATGTACAACAGCTGGGGGCCTGTGGCAGCCATGATGGATGTGATGTCATATCGTAACTCCCGCCCACTCTAACCTGATGATTCTTCATCTGCTTCAAGCTCAGGAGAGTGTTAAATGTTTGTGGTATGCAGATCATGAACAGTTTATCCCTGCACACTCCATGCTTGCCTTCCCATTAGTATGCAACAGAGAGCAAGTTAGAGTAAGTTAAAATTGGATCATGCTGACTTTGTTTCAGTGGCTATATGTCTGACCATGCATCCAAACAGTTAAACCAACTTCAACATCAACCTTTGGGATAGTGGAAGGCATGGGGGATTATGTATTGTGCCAGTGTGTATTATATCTGTGCTTGCAGGTGAGATGACAGGGTCTATTTTCTCACTGTCTACATGCAGCCACAAGACGTGGGGTTTCTCTGGTTCAATATCTTTCATTCATGAGATTGCAATGCCAAATGAATTCCATCACTGTTGTCATGGCATTGTCATGGCAACCACTTAGATTGCTGTCACTGATGCCACTACTCAGTCAACAATGTCTCACTCTCAGGGGAAAGTGAGAGTGAGACAGAGCGCAAGAGAAAAGCAATGTAAGAGGGGAGGTCGAAAGCGAAAGATGCAGAGTCATAAATGACAATGGGGATTTACTGTGATTGACAGGATGAGAGTATAGTAAATATTTCATGTGACTTGACCATTAAAACGTTTTTAATAATGGAAAGGACCTGCGAGCTGTGACTGAAATGAGCGCTACGAGTGACTGAGGGCTTTACACGGATGCAGTTCTGTTAACAGGCAGACCTACTATGACAGTCCCCTCCTCTCTCCTGCAGGGATACTGGAAAAGAGCTGGGATGCACAGCAGGTACATGGTTTATTCATGGTTATGACTCTATTTTGAGACTCCATATGAGACACGTTTGTCTGAGAGGGCAAAAATGCATACTCCCATACTTCATACTTGTTCTTTACATATCTAAGGGTACATGGCTTGTTTTCCACCCTTCCTTATCTGTGTTACCGCATACAGACACACAGTATGCAGAACTGATGCAAATTTCATCACAGCATAACCACGTGTTGAGTTTCATAT
Organism: Rastrelliger kanagurta; assembly: GCA_024605255.1. Taxonomy (NCBI): domain Eukaryota; kingdom Metazoa; phylum Chordata; class Actinopteri; order Scombriformes; family Scombridae; genus Rastrelliger; species Rastrelliger kanagurta. Next base: position 3,299 of record JANJYQ010197163.1, on the reverse strand, counting down.
CTCTTGCTCTCTCCAGAATCATACTCCTATAATCTCTCACAATCAAACACATATATTCAGCTGCATCTGTCTCTCTCTGTGTCTGATTTTTTTTGTTTGTTTGTTTCACTCTCATGCACACTAAAAATGTGGATACACACACATGCATATTTCACCTTGCCCTGGCATAAGCACACCACTCTACCCTCCCTTCAGACCAGGAACTACAAGATTAATCCATTTGCACAGCAGCAGAGGGGAGAGAGGAGCGACCACAGGGACCAACTGGGAAAGAAATAGAAGGAGAAGAAGCCTGAGGAGGAGTTGAGGGCCGTTAGCTGTGTTTGAACAGAGACTTTACTGTATCTTTTACATTCAGACAATGGCAGTCATGCTGTGCAGTCAAAGACAAAGGAGTTAGGGACCCTTAAGTGGCACTGCATCTACTATGCCTCTTGTGCTTCTTATAAACAATTACATTATTAACACACTCCACCTGGTAAACAATATTAGCACAGACTGAAAACAAGATATTGTCACTTGTTCGTGTGTGCAAGGACTCTTACGGCCGCCGATCTTTGATGTATCAGTGAATGATACGTGACATGTAATGATGCAAGCTGATGAAAAAGTGAAAGAGGCTTCAGCAAGGGAATGTGGTTTAAGCCTGAAGGGAACATGTCGGGAATTATGAGCGCTGTCTATGTGAGGGTGTATCTGAGCCTTTGCAACTTGAAAAACAATTAGAGAAAGTGTTATGTTAGCTGATTCCTTTCTGAGAAAGATAATAGAACTGTTAAGTCTGAGATTGTTCAAGCAAATATGTAAAGCTCCTGTATCTGTTCGCAGACGTTAACCGTATTACAGACACGAGACACAAGACACAAGCATGTAGTCCATTTGAAATCTGACAACTCACAGACTGGCTTTTATCACCTGCTGTGTCATTACTGTTTTCACTGTCTGTGCAATAGCTGGTGAAGCCCAGGCCAAAGCAAAGATGGGTATCTTTCCATTACTGTACTCCCCTCTCATCCGTTATCCTCATCTGAAAGGTACGCCTTTCTATTGATTTTCTCCACCTGCCAAAAGCTTGGTGAACAGCTGCTTAGTTGGACAGCCACATTACTCATCTTGGACACTTAACAGATATCAATAATCAGCCGTTTCCCTCTTCTCTATTTGGAATAACAAGGCCATACAATACATCAGGCCAAACAGTTACTAGTGTGCTGCCAAACTGCTTGAGGCTCCAAACCCTTTGAGCCCTTATAAGGTGATTCAGAGTGTGGTTGGACAAGTGAAGGAGAAGATGGGTCTATAGGTTGGGACATTACAAACACAGCCAGAAGTGCTGAGTGAGCTGCTTTTCTTCTGTGTCCAGTTTATGTTCAGCTCTGAATACCGAGAAATTCAGCTCATTAAGCTTTATTCCTCCCTATAGCCAAGCTATTACTGCCCTGAAACAACCTCTTGTTATACTGTGACGTAGCACTTTGGGAACACACACACATGTGACATGGCCATCGATCAAGCTAGACACCTTATCCTTGAACAACCTTGGGTGAGTCTATGTGAGTACAAGGACTCATCTGCATGTGCACGTCCAACAGACCCTCTACAGGTTTAAGGTGTTTGATGACAACATAGGAGATAAAGCCGGTCAAAGCACTTTGCCGCTGGTCGTTAATTACTCAGGCTCACCCTGACCTTGAGGAGGCCTGGGTCAGTCTTCCCATTAGGAGGGACAACTTGCCTCCACCCAGGCAACTTTCCCATGACACCCCATAAATCTCCTTAAAAGAATCCTCTGAATGCTCTGCAAAGAGCATAAAACCAGGCAGCACAGTTAAACAAGGCACAACATCCTTTCAACTAGTTTATTACCTGCCTGTCTACCAAATCCTGTCCACCTAAGATAAAAGATCCTGGGAAATGTGAGGACACCTCTTGTCACTTTTTTGTCCACTCTCAGACAGCTGGAATGTAGGAGTATGGTGGTTTTCCTTTCTGATATATATTGCAAATTTCAGGAGAAATTTGAACACTCTGGAATGTTTCAGGAATTACCCCCTTTCGGGCAAACTCTTATGCAAATGAAAAAGACACTGTTCTGTAACTAGCCATATCAACATCCATCATATGCTGCAGGAACACAGCATGACACTAAATAGCCTTGATAGTTCAACACTCTTTACTTACCAGAATAAAACCGCTGCTATCCCCGAAGGGCACACTGCACCAGCAGGCGACAGAAATCAGGCCACAATGGACAGTGATCAAATTGCTTCTGTTGTGCATGCACCACATCAGTCTGGTCATCTCCCAGTGACACAGGTTATGTGCTTATGTTACACATCTATAGGCTTAAATCCTCCAGTGACATCAATAAAGAACTGACAATCTCATCAAATTATAGTTTGCCAAATATATATCTAAACCATTGTCATTAGATTCAAGCAGATTATCTCCCACACAGGCCTGATCGGCTTACATGTTGGGTATTTGAGTATGTTATGGAAGTCCACCAGGAGCACCTGATCATATGGCGCACCACCTCCTGAGACCTGCACCAAATGATGCCCTTGGCCCCAATACTATCCCTGCTGCTCCTCTTGATGGCAAGAACTCTATTGTGGGGAGAAAGCAAGGGTCGTCTAACAGCTTTCCCATTGATCTTCAGTCCCAGCTCATCACTGATCCATGATAACCTTGTTATGAAGTCCCAAGGCGAAGACACACAAAGGAAGTCATATCGCCTCCCTTCGGAACTGAAATATGGCTTTTTTCGTCTCTCGGCTGTTGTCAGAGCAGGTGTCTTTCATATTGTACATGTCAGCGCAAGATATATTCATCCCGTTTTGTTTTTAATGTATCTTTCTGTCAGGGCGGTATCTCAGGCTCTGACAAGGAGTGAATGTACGAGAGAATAATTCAGGCACTAACAGTAAATCTTTGGCCAAACTGGCTGCACTTATTTCCTGATGAGACACAAACGTAAATAACTGCCTGCAGTACCCACACCCTTACCTCACTCATCCTCCCTCTCTTCTCCCTGTTTCAACCAATCAATCCCCAATCAATTACCTGCAATCACTGTCAGGCAGTAGCCAGAGTGTGACAGGCTAACCAGACCTAGGCTAGCAGGAGGTTAATGCAGACCCAACTGGGCAAGTTGGTCAGGCTGTCATAGATCAATGCTAGCTGTCTCAGCAGACCAGTGGAGATGAGGTCAGTGCTACGCCGCAAACACAGTCAAGTAGTTCAAGATCAATTAAAGCAATGGTAAGAGGGTGGGAGGCATTGCTGGCACAATGGGA
>JANJYQ010197124.1:0-11841 GCA_024605255.1 Rastrelliger kanagurta | reverse complement strand
AACAAAAAACCCGAAAATGTACATACTGCAAAATCCTTTCATTTTACAAATCTAAAGTTGTCGTAATTCACCTTTTTGCTGTGTTAATCTTCCCTTCAGCTTCACCTAGTGTAATTTTGGATTAAGCAGTGTGGTTGCCTACATTTCCCAGAATGCCTTTCAGCAAGTTTTTTTTTTATCCGTGTCCCACTTCCATACTACATGCTAATTCTAAACATATATAGTATGTAGAGTGTTGCTGGGATTTACTGTGAAGCAGTTATAGGGAATGCATTAGTCACAGAGATTAGCAGAGCTTTCTTAGCTGTGCCGCTGCTCAATAGAACTTTTAGTCCGCGGACGAGATTTGGCGCAACTTTTTTTTTCAGCGGATCAGATTGAAATGTTTTCAAGGTGGAACGGTAGAAGGAACACCACGTCCTCCAAATTAAATGACCAAATATGCCGTGTGGCTCCAGAATGACTCATAGGAGCATCTTCTAGTCGGGACATCATGTGCGCTGTTAAAAATAATGATGTTTTATGATGTGAGGTCTGCTGATGTTTAAGCACCGTGACCTTGGTCGTCATGGCTACAGTAATAAGCGGTCTTCACAAGGTTGCATTACTACCCCTGGGAGCCCTCAGGCACTGAAGCTTATATCCCCCAAACAACTTTTATTTTATTGTGATTGTATCACACTGCTGTCAGATGGAAACCTTGTATCTCCGTATCTTGTTTTGGACATACTAGGTTTGTGACAGTGGCTATAGTTATCAAAATGAAGAGAATGGGTCAAGACTTATGTCACATTTCTGTAGAGCTAAACAAACAAACAAAAATAAGTGAGGGCACCTTTCTCTTCAGGGGCCCCTTGGTACTTGCCCAGATTGTCCATATATGGGAGAGTTCTATACTCTATCCAGGCAACAGACATTGGAATGAGGAAAACTGTCAATAACATTGACATCATTTGAAACCATTAGTGTCAGCATGGCTCACACATCTCCCCAACCATACTGAAACCCAACACGAGCATACTGGAGAAGTTTGTAAGTTTGTGTTCTCTTCCCCTCTAATGCCGAGTGGAATCGGAGTGTGCACTAACAGCTGCTATCCTTCGCTGTGCCCCATGTGGTTGACAATTTACTACATTGTTCACTACAGAGGGGATCTGCAACTGCAAATCAGTGCTCACTAAAGCTGTGATAATGTTTGTCTAAGATGCATACAAACTACCATAGTTTATTGCGAAGACAGATGTTAAGAACATTTGATTTCAATGAGTGTTGAATAAGGCTGATGACCTGTGTAGTGTCCAAAATAACTTTTTTATTCTCCCGTATGACACTGCATTAAGTCCTCCACATAGAATCCCACAGACACATCACATTGAGTATGACGCAGCCTCCTGAAATGACTTGTTAGAAAACTTGGCATTCCAACTTCACACGTTCGCCAACACACATTGCATTATTTATTGTTTACTTACTTCCAAACAGAATATGAAGGCAATTAGTATACTGTAAATACTGATACTGTATTCTAATTGTATGTTCTTGGAAACTGGGACACAGCAGTTGACCGTAGCTGTGGTGCTATGTGGTTTTCTAATAAAAAGTTTCAAATTCTATTTGATGAAAAAAAAAATCACATGACCTCATTGCTTTGTCATCTAGTGCATTTTAGATGTTTGTCACATGTAAAATTCACATATGGACTGGTGATATGTGTGACTTATTGGAAATTTACATGTGAGTAAAGTTACACATATAATTTTACATGTTGGACATCATATGTGAAAATGTCAATTTTAACATGTAATCTCTTGAGAAGCAGCATTTTATATGTGGCCCCTCATGGGTTAAATGCAGGCTACGTGGGTATTGAGTGGGCATGGGTTTGAACTGGGCACATTTTGTGGGCCCCACATGTGAAGCCCACTGTACGAGCCCCATAAGGCAAATGGGTTATGTAAGTAGGTTAAACGGGCATGAGCATAAGCAGGACAGATTGTATGGGCCCCATATTGTATCAGAAACATGGGCCCCACATGTGAAGCCCATGTGGGTTGCCCCATTTAAGATCCATTCTAATCCCACTTCGACCACATATGGTCAAACATATGGGGCCTGCATGGGTCTCATGCAATAGGGGGCCACCTGAAACCCAGTCAGAATCCACTTGAAGCCCATATGTGCAAACACAGGTGGAGTCAAACCCACTTGGGGCCCATTTCACAGCCCAAACTGAACTCTTATGGGCAAACAAGGACATGCTGGTTGTGTAGGAGCATATAGCTGATCCCAAATGAAAACATATCATTGTTTACATGTGAAATGATGGACATGTGAAAACACTGATTTTACATATCCTGAGATTTCACGTGATAAGTTTAAATATTGACACATATGGTTGATCGCATGTGAGATATCCCATGAATTTCACTTTAACAACTGTTTAACGTTTTACTGTTTTCCATCAGAGAACAAGTCGACATTGGCAGCATCTGTAAATCAGTCTGTGTTGTGCCCCGGCTGAATGAATGAGTGATGAGTTTATGCAACATGAAACAAGGCTGTAGTCAGTCTTTCCCCTCGCATTCAGCATCACGTCTTTTATATCCTCTCGACACGAGCCCACAGATCCGCTGAAGTCATCCTCTCCTCTCCTCACATGGAGAGTTAGAGAGAAGAGCGCCAACAAGCCAACACACTAAGTTGTTTGTGTACGAACATTTCATTTCTCTGAGTTGCGTGACTCTTTTCAAAGCCCTGTGTGGCTGCATGGAGTCAGTGTAGTGTGAGGGTGGGTGACCATCTGTTTCCTGCATGATCTCCCTTTTGCCGATCCTACTTTCTAATTTGGTTTTGGGATTTTGGGAAGATTGAATGCCCACAGACACATGGGGTCACTTTTTGTTTGTTTGTTGTTTTCTATCAGCCCCCTCCCCTCCCCCTCCTAACAGCCTTGTGTGTTCCCTCCGAGTGACAATCTTTTAAGAAATGCTAAACTTTATTTAGCATTCACAGCTGCTTACCTTGCTCCTGTCCCCTCAGCCATCTGTCCAGATCGATGCGCCGCCTCATATATTCCTTTGCTCCTGTGTATTCTGTTGTCCCCTTGTCCAAAATTAGGGAGGCAGCGAGGTTGAGGCTTCTGTCAAACTGAGCCAAACTAATGAGGATGCTCACTGATCTGTTGTGTATTATGTGTGTGTATGTGTGTGTGTGCGTGCTGCTGTCAGATGGGACTGCACTGTTACACTGCCTTGGGTGTAAAAACTGCAGAACTGAGTTTGAAGCTTCAGAGTCGCCAGTAATTGTATAAAAGTTCTCTGGAAACATAATCTCTGAAGATAGATAAGAGGGAGCCGGAGAAACTTTGCCTCCCTTGTTTTTTCTTTTTTTTTCTCACTTGGCAGTGGTGATGCAACGCCACACACCACATCATCATTTCTTCTTCTTCTTGCCTACGCATGCCGAAAGCCCCAATAGCAGGCTTATATTAATTGTTCTTGTCACAGAAGAACCTGCGGTGTACTTTTCTATTCACTCACTGTCACCGGCCCAAACCCTGCACTGTAAATCACTGTCACATTGTCACACATATTACATATTAGCGTCATATATGCAAAAAACCTGGGGGAGGGTTATGTTTTGTGAAGGAAATTCCGAATTTCTGAGAGTAAAGTTGCAAATATGCAACAAAAAAATAGGATATTCTCTGACAAAGTTGCACATATGCGAGAAATAGACCTAATTCATGAGAAATTTGATCTCTTTTCAAAGTCTGGATGCTTGCAATAATATGGTGATACTCTGCTAAGATGACAAGCATCTCTTTATTGTTAAACCAAACTGAAAAGTACAATTTGAGTGACGTCTCTGCAGTGTTGAGGTGATGTCACCCCTAGGCAGAATCAAACAGGAAGTTGCGGAATTTGCGAGAAAAAGGTCGCAAATTTTCAACTTTTTTTCTTGCCTTTTTAATTTCAGAAATTCTGATTTTTTTTTTTCTTTCTCTAAATATTACCACCCACCTCCTCCATGTCGGTTTTATTTAATTTATTTTACATCTGTGGCCCTAATACACCATCGTATGACACTTTTTGATTGATTGAAATTTTCTGCCTCGGACAGGAGAGCCAAGATTGACAGCCGCGGCCGTGCAAATTTGATACTCTATTAATAAAAAAAAAAAAAAAAAGGCCAGCTGTTATTGCTTGAATGCGTCCGTTTTAATTATTTTTCCATATGTCAGTCTTGTTGATATGAAACGTGGCCACAAGCCACAGCATCCGGAGAAGTGATTACTCCAGACAAAGCCTACCATCCTTGACTTAAGAGCGTGCCCGTACTTCATTACCTTGCTTAAGCTCAATTTTTTTGTGGAGGAAGTCAAATTGTTTTTTTTTATGGCAGGGAATTAGTGTTTTGTTTTTCATTTTTATGAATGTGATGTGTCTGGAATGGGTGGATATGGTGATGTAGCAGCAGAATGGGAATTAGCGGGGGGAAGTTTTATTTACAGTGCAATTTCAGCACATTAATAAGAGCGAGGGGCCACTAATTGGTGTCCTCCTTATGTAGCGACATGTAGCGCGCCGCAGTGTAGTGTTAACAGACTGTAGGGACTTTCAAGAGGAGGGGGTGGGTGGGTGAAAGAATCTTAACAAAAGCAAATATGAATCGTTCTTTGGTTCGGCTGTTACGTACCAACAGCTGTTTACCTCTCGTTTGTCCTTTTGTTTACCTTTCCGTGATAGAAGAACTTGATGACAGGGTTCTCTGCGTTTTCTTCCCTCTGATTGTGGAAATAGTCATCTCCTGTTCCTCTGGATGAATCAGACGCCGTGGAACAACAAGCCCACAGGCAGTATCATCATTTCCAGCCTCGTGTAATCAACACTCCAGGCTGATGAGGCAGAAGATGAAAACATCCGCCCCGTGAAAAAACCCTTCCATGTTGTTGCTCAGGCAGGAACTAATACGTAGGAACGTTGACCAATCATCAACAGCAGAAAAGCAGATCCCTGACGCAAAACTCTAAAACTTCCCGAGCCAGCTTTTATATGACGATTAATTAGCATGAAGATCAGTACCAGGTGTGCTCAGAACATTTGTATTTCTGCTTTGTGTGCACCACTATGAATCAAAATCACAGTTGGATATCAGTTTGTTACTCAGGAACTACCTAAAGTTAGCGCTTTTATGCTTCTTTTATGTTCTTATTTTGAAATATCACCCAGCATGAATTCACCCTCAGCTTAAATCAAACCTTTTCCATGTCTTTTTTTTTTTGTGAGCGGATGTTCTTTTTTTAATATATAACAGTGACTCCGCACACACGAGACAGCTGTCAAGTGTGTGAGAGCTGCTCCCGCCCGCAAATGTTTATTGCACATAATGAGTAATCTCAGTTAAAATTAAAAAATCGGCAGGAAGCTTCAGACACATAGGATCACTGAATAATTATCTCTATCGCTCACGGTGTGAGGCGGTCGCACCGACAGAACATAATTCCTATTATATTGGAGATTATGTGTTAATATATTTCTCAGCAAGCAGGCTCTGAATTCTGTTGAGCTGAAATACAAATAGACGTGTAAAATTTTTAGAATCTCAAATCACCAGACGCATTATTAGTGAGTCACACTGACAGTTTACAGTCATGTTTTCGTGTCCATTTCAGTGTATTTGAATCTATATTTTTCATCTCCAGCTGCTGCCTCCTGTGTTTAGTCCCCGTCAAATTAAAGCTGAATAAATATATTTGAGATGTAATGCTGCAGCCTGATACGCAGTCTGAATCCACTTTATCATCATTAAGGAAACATAAGTCTAGTAAATGACGAATTAATGGACAACACTGAATAAAAGCGCATTGTGTTAACTTACAGACATTTCTCTCAGTCTGACTCACGCTTTTATTTTTAAAGATAAATACACATGCATTAATGTCTCTGTCTCCACTGCATACAAATGGAGGCTTTTCTTTTTGTTTACCCGTCGTCATGGTGACTCGTAGTATCAGAGCCGAGTTGGCGGCTTTTTCTTTTTTTCATTCGCCACGCACAGCCTTAACTCAAAGTGAACACACTCAGAGTTGACTGAGCTCACGGTTTCCAGTTTTCAGGGTTAAACTCAAGAGCTTGTTGAACCTGCTTTTTGGAGCGGACCCCAAGTCTACATCACAAATCACAGCACTCAGACCTGTCAAATGTGGACTAGATTAACTAAGAGATTTAAGAAAGTCATTAAAACACATTCGATTGATTTGTGAAGCCTCTGTTCTATTTTTGGAAACTGAAAAATTGCAAATTTAAAAGAGAAAAAAATGTAACTCAGAACTCAAAGGAAGCAGAGAATCAGCTGTTAAACATTGTTATTAATGTTTCCATTTGTTGGAATGCGTTTCCACTCTGTGCCAGGCATCAAACCAAACAGCCTATCAAAGGTTACTGTCATCATTTAGAGTGACCAATGAAAGGGGGTGGACTATCTATTCCATTCCCGCCTCAAAAGTTCCAAAAGTCAACTTGATTAGTGAGCGCAAGTGAAGTGTCGCAGTAGGAATTCTGCATAGTAAATGCTGCACTAGTCGTTAGCATATGATTTATAAATGAGCAGAAATTTGCAGTGCATAATTTCTCTCCTTGTTAATGTGGCATTTAGTTTTTTTTTTTTTTGCTTTTTTCTGGCATAATGAAATGATTTCATAGAACGGAGACTTGCACTAAAGTTGGAGTTTCTTAATGAAACCACTGATAACAGAACTGGTATACGTTCTGTACATTATAACATTTATATTACGTTACAAGTTTCAACTTCTACAACAGACGTGTAAAAAGCGCTAGATGATCTCCACAACATTAGAGCCTGACTCAAAAGTTTCAGTTTCAGGTTTTGTTGAACTTGTCAAAAAGGTGATAACTCTACTTTCTGTTTAATATGGGGGTCATAGTGGGTGATGGTGATGCACTGAGGAGCATTATATTGAATGATGTTCCTAATACTTTGCCTTATACTAATACTAATGTATGTTAATGGAGTAGACAAAATATTAGGAACACCCTACTACACCGCCATCACCTACATTCTGGATATAGAAGATTAGATAGTTTGCCAGTATATTGATATTGGAATTTTTTACTTTCTTTTAGTGATATCAGCATTGACCCCAAAAATCCAGTATTGGTCAGGCTCTACATAACATATTTCTTGCCAAAACAAGAGCAAAAGTAACACATTTCACATACATTAGCGGTTTTGCAAAGATGATAAATACTACACTACAGTAATAGTGACTGGTTTACCTCTACCAATAAGAAAAGCTGTTAGAAATTAATCCATTGATCCTTAAATGTAGCCTTTAAAATCTGAACAAATAAAGCTTAGATTAATTCCTGCTGCCACTGTTCCTGTAGCCAACCAAGCAATCCAGGAACTTTCTCTTCAATCACTTTAGAAACCAGGTCCCACCTCAGAGACCAAATTGAACCCTCGAATCAGTTTTAGAGCCAGAAAATCCTGCCAGGCTGCTCACCTTTCACTCTCCGGCTGTTTTTGATTGACAGCGCGTTCATATCGGGCACAGCGTTACCTGCTCATACAAATTGATGGTCAGGTTCAGGGGAGGTGGCACGACTGACCTGCTGGCTAAGCACTCTGTGGAATAACCAATAAGGAAGTGTTAATAAGGTCCTGGAGAGAGCAGGGTTGGGGCCGTGGTACTCATTAGGAGAAAGAAGAGATCAAGACCGATTTTCTCTTTCGCGCAATGGAGGAGATGACCAGACATCTCTATCCTTTGGCACAGTCTCTAGAGTTTCCTCTTACTGAATATGCAGGAGATTCCAGGATTAGGATAAAGGTTAAAGGCTTGTGATGGAAGAAGGAAAAAAAAGGTGCTGCTGTATGTACTTAAAATCAGAAAGCAGGAGCTGGAGCATCTTTCACTCGTGCCTGCTCAGTTAGAGGGTTAACAAGGTGTCGCTAGGTAAAGCGTGTGACACTCCTGTTTTAGCATTCACTTTGAGAAGAAGCGAAGTGGAATGAAGAAGAAAAAAAAAAAAAAGAAGTCGGGTGCTAAAGAGTGACTAGCTGACATACTAAGACACCTAATTGCAGTTTCCCCTGTCACCCTCATTTGCACAGCTCGCTTGAATATCCTCCGTGTCCTTTAGCGGCAGCCTGAATTAATGACGATCTCCACCGTTCTTTTTTGTGTGTGTGTGTGTGTGGGGGGGGGGGGGGGTTGTTGAAAAATTAACACACTTCGTAGAGTGTCTCTTTTCTGAAATACCACCAGAACACAAATATATATCGAGGTCAACGAATGACAAGTCACCCCTACAATTCCTGACAAGACTCCTGAGTATCCTGAGGAACAATAGCACTTCTAGATACACCGCAGTCAATTACAGTGATGTGAGATGCGGGGGCAGACAGAGGAAATGACAGTTGGGAGACAGCTCTCTTATCATTGTCCTTCTGTTGTGGCCACTTTTGAAACAAGTGGAGCTATTTGTCTGCCAGCGAGGTAACGCTGGAGGGAGAAGAGAAAGAAGGGCTTTTATCTTGCGGAGAGACCGGAGAAAGGGAATATGCGAGAAACGGAGCGCGGAAAAAGTGTGTGTCTGAAAATGTGAACGAGCTAAAGAAGAAATGGAAGTTTAGTGGCAGGTTAAAAAACAAAAAAAAGGCAAGAAAGGAGATAGGAGAGAGAGTCTTCGCAGGTAGGTAGTTAGAGGGACAATGGCTGCTGTGATGTTTGCTCGGGCACGCCAGCGTATCCTCTTAATGTGCGACATCAATCAAAGACGCTGCCCACCGCGCGGCACCGGCAACTTTTATCGGCGCTCATTAAAGTAAGTGCAGATATTTTATGCATCAGTTGGAATGCAAGGACTTTTTCATGCTAATTTCCCTCCTTTAGATTTGTTATTCATCATCTTTGATCAACGGGGTCCTGTACACAAATAAAGTGAAGTGGAGGCTTGGAAAAAAAACCAAAAACGCCTGATGAATCTGGAAACCGCCGGCGTGCTGAAGCATCACATCTTGCAGACCGCTATACCGCCGCTTGAGTTTATTTAGCAAGCTCAGGAGTTTTATATATGTTTGTTAATGAAACTGTATAATACATTAAACCCTCCTTCCGTTGTTTAACAAGACTTTCTGTAGAGTTAAATTAAAGAAGATTAACTCCCTTCTGCATAGGGGTTATATATCATCCTTCTAAAGTGCAGAACAAACAGAGTCTGGAAATCAAGCTCCTTTTTTTTTCTTCTTCTTCTTCTGTCTCCGTGTCCTCCGGTTCTTCCCTAGAGAGCAATTCCCTGATGAAAAGAACATTTAACAACTTTAAATCCACACCTGCTCGTCCCCAACCCCTCATCCCATCGCCCTCCATCCCTCCTGCAGGTCCATCCACGACTGATAAGATTACTTAAAATGCCACGGCCTCCTCTGAAATAAAATGAACTTGTGAACTTTGCTCCAAATATCTGTCCTCCCCACGGAGCGTTTTTGCCTCCCCTCGTGAAACCACGTTAGCAGATGAAAGGAGGGTTTGGCATGAGCAGTTGAATTGTGTTTTGGGTCTGGTCCCAGCCTTTGAATTTCAAGCTTCTTCACACACTGGGGCTTTTTTTTTTCCTTCTTCTTCTTCCTTTCCTACTCCTCTTCTTCTGTTTAAGCAATGGGAATTGAATCCAGTGTTAGGTTTTAATTGATTTTTTTTTTTTTTTTTTTTTGTGACGTGAACGTGAGCGGCGAACACCCTCTCTCATTAGAGAGATAGGCCACAGATCTTAGAGCTGTTAATCCTCTGCTAAAAAGGACAGTGTGGAGCCTCTGAATCAGACAGCTCGACCTTCTCCCGCTCAGAATCTCAGCCCCTCCTGACTACCTTATTAAATTACAAGGTGGGGGTTGTTTGGATTTTGTTGTTTTTCCCAAGTAATAATCGGTTGTGACTCCCCCACCAGCTGAGAATTCGACATAACACGCATGAAAGTGGCTAAGCCGGGAACAGAAGGGATAAAATGTGTTAAGTGTGGCCCAGGTTACCAAATATTTAGCGAGAGAGGCGTCAAAAATAGCTGTCCTGAGCTGTTTATCATATTGAAAAGCAGGCTGGTTGTATATTGAACAGCCACGTCCTTCACAAAGTTGCTTTGAGTGATAAATCACCTGTTATAAATAGTCATGCTAAGGGCGTTTTGAGGATACCTCTCAGAGTGTTTTAGATAGGGCCCGGTAAAAAGACTGATCTCGGCAGTGCCGCGTTGACCTCAAGCTGCTTTATACCCACCTCCCTGTAAGGCAAAGTCTCACTCTCATCTGTAATCTATTATTCATAATGAAGAGGCAGAGATGAAGACCGGGTAAGATGGATAACTTGGTCGCTTTCCCCCCCCTCCTCCATCCCCACCACCAATCCCCCTACCTCTGTATTACTGTTATCCAGGGGCCATTGTGTGGGAAAACAAACAGAATGATTGCCTTTTGTTGTACACAGCGGATAGGGTGGTGATGGTGGAATTTAGTATTCTGTGCAGAATTTGAATGTAGATTTGCATTGTGCAAATAATGATGCATGGGGAGGGGTCAAATTAAAATCTATCAGCTCTGGGTTGGGATCCATCTCCAAATCTATTTCCAGCCGATGAAAAATTGAAAAGGCAAAAGAGAGCGCGTGTTCCAGTTAGGTGTTAATTTGCTCAGTCCTTCTTTCTTGTGTTTTTTTTTTTTCTTTTCTTAATCAATTCCGGCCAAATGTTAAGAGTTTGCAGTGAGCCTGTCAGGACCGGGGGAAGTGTTTTAAATTTTGATTCAATCTATTCAGTCAAGACATGTACGTTTTTTAAAGGTTTTATTTCAATCTAGCAAGGACTGCCCTTTATCTTAATTCCAATCACGACCCAAGTGGAACTCCTGTAACCCCTAAAAAGAGCTAACTCAAAATATGAGGGTTTCGGGAAATCTTGGACTCCATATTGTGAGTAATACATATACACCTATATATATATATATATATAATATATATATGTATGTGTGTGTGTGTACACGCAAACACACCTGCACCCTCCTGCAAACGCAAACAACCAAATAACCGTGTTCAGCAAGGCCCGATTCAACTGTACAGGCTGATAAATGACTGCTGTTGTTGTGATAATCAGTAATCATTATCAATTTACAGTGGGCAATTGTTTACTGAGCACCTAAACAATTCACTAATTTTGCATTCACAGATGATAAAGCATTATGTGACAATGTTTGCTTGTTTCTCACAGTGAATTAGCCCCAGTGATAATCCAATTCGCTCTAACCACGCCGGCCGAGCCTTTAAATGTACCTTTTTATTATCTCTGCAGTATATTTAACTACGCACAGTCCCAGGGCTTCTCCATAAAGCAGGGTGGTGTTTTTCATCCATTTCCGCACCATCGTTCTTAAAAAAACAAACAAAATACGTGAGCTATAAGGAGACGAGGGAACTACGCCTTGTCGAGCTGGCCGTTAAGTTTTCAATTTTTGAAGAACCGCATGAGATGTGAGAGACTTGCTCACATGCTGAGAGGAGCTCTGTTGGGCTGATGGAGCTACTCCACCAAAGAGAGACACAGCCACGTCTACATCTCCCAGTCTGTCACTGACTCTATTCCCATGTCACACATTCCGCCAGTGTTCCCGGACCTCTCTCTAACCACAGCGGCAAATTGCTTCCACATTGTCGCCCATGCAGGTGTCAATGAACTTTTCATGAGGTTGGGGCGTTTGAGTTATCACTGATAGAGGTTACAGGTGCTCAATCTACAAGCTCAGACTGTGGGGCAGCAGACGGGTGGGACT
>JANJYQ010196984.1:16161-32318 GCA_024605255.1 Rastrelliger kanagurta | reverse complement strand
ACCCAACCCACATGGAAAGTACAACTTTGGGGCCACTTGTGTCAAGAGCTGCCCACGTAAGAGCAACTATAAACAGAGAAACTCATCATCCTTTTCACTTTTTAGTTTTGCATTTTCACTGCAATATTGATGTTTTATTATACATAAAAAGTATGCACTGATGTTGTTGTCTTGGCAGTAAAAATAAATTAAATAAGTCTAACAGACCTCACTTACCAAAGTGAAAGACATCATGCATGAATATGAGCTTTTCACACTGCATTATGGTGAGCAAATGCCGAGGTTGTCCTTCAGGCTTGTTAAACATTGAGTAGTTAGTTTGTGTCAGTTTAATTATAAACTATATAAACATGAAAAGAAAATGATTGAGTTCCAAGGTATGTTAATGCAACAGCTGTTCTTTCTCAGTTTAACTTACACAGTTCATGTCCCAGTATTGACCTGCAGTATTACTGTGTAAGTTATTATGACTGAAAGGCAAATTTAGATTGCTTTTTATTGTCTCTTTGGCTTTGTGTACCAAAATGCTTTGCAATAATTAGCCTGTAAAGGATAATTATGAAATTATTATGAAATAAACATCTTGTTTTTTTGCAATCATCCTAGATAACTATGTTGTGACTGATCATGGAGCATGTGTGCGGACATGCAGCGGTAACACATACGAGGTGGATGAGGGAGGAATCAGAAAGTGTGCCAAATGTGACGGACTGTGTCCCAAAGGTATGGTGAAGCCATCACTGTGAAAGTGGGGACCGTTCCTCTGGCTCATAGAGCAAATACAGTCTGCAGTGTTGCAATATCACTAAGTACATTTACATATTGCACTTTTCATGCTATTATATTAATTTCACAGGTACCATAAAGTATACTTAAAGGAACTATCTGCAACAACATGAGCATGGAGGTTCATTCTTATTGTGAAAAAATGATAAATTCTGTGTTCACACAAGATATTCCTGAAACTTTTGGCTGCAAATGAAATATGAGTTTAGAAAAAAATAATGGATGTCAGTTTAGCTAACCTTAAAACTCTAATGTAACAATATAAAACTGCAAGAGGCACACTGCCTGCATGACAAATTCTTCACATTTTGTTTGTCATTAGTACTATTACTGAAATCTGTATACTTCTCTTGGCACAGTTTGATTTCTCTAGAATGCACCACTCGGTTAAATCAGAATAAGGCCAAAATGTTTCCTTTACTCATATTTGTTTTTCTAATTATTTACAGTGTGTAATGGACTTGGAACAGGAGACCTGACTCACACCCTGTCCATCAATGCAACCAATATTGACTCCTTTAAAAATTGCACAAAAATAAACGGTAACATCGCCTTCATCCGCACATCAATTTATGGGTAAGTCAAGGACAGTAACACTATTACAGCATGCCCGTCAATATAAGCTATATTTACAATAAATTACTGAGCTCCTATACATTTGATAATATACATTCTTGTTATTTTCAGGGATCCGTACACCAAAACACCAAAGATGGATCCTGCTCAGCTTGATGTATTTAAGACAGTTAAAGAAATTACTGGTAAGACTATGTAAGACCTGAGTAATGTATGACAGAATAAATGCACATTAAGGCATCTCACAATTAACAAAACATCTGTGGCTTCAGGATTTTTGTGGATTCAAACGTGGCCAGAAAGCATGAGCTCACTCAGTCCTTTTGAGAATCTGGAGACTATTCGAGGGCGAACTAAACGGTATGCCCCCCGTGAAGACTCACAACTATTGGATCTGAAGTTGAGTGTTATTCAAAGCTGTAATGAAATCTTTCCTTTTATTCATCCTCTCTTCCTGTTGCATCTATTCTCTTGACAGTGGTAGCCGCAGCATGGTGGTGACTCAGCTCCATATCAACTACCTTGGCCTTCGCTCTCTCAAGGAGGTTAGCGATGGAGACGTGGTCATCATGAAAAACCAGAACCTCTGCTACACCAACAAAACCCACTGGGAACGGCTTTTCAAATCAGAAAGCCAAAGTGTTAATTTAGGGGAAAATGCTGACAAGCCCACATGTGGTAAATTGATATAGAATACAGTCAGATTTCTGATTATGCAATCCACAAGATGAATTTAATTAATGATTTCTAATTTAAAAATTGGATAATCATACTGGAAAGATCTGTCCTTGAGATAGTATGTTTGTTTTCAGTCCTGAGGAACAACACTTGTGACAGGAAGTGTGCCGGAGATGAGTGCTGGGGACCGGGTCCAGATATGTGTTTTGCTTGTCGTGACTACAGCCGTGATGGGAGCTGTGTTGACTCCTGCAACATCCTGGAGGGGTAAGGGAGGAATTTGGGGTTTACTGCCTTTTTAAGCTCTGACAAACAGTCTCAATATCAGATCTGTTTACTCTCTAGATAACTTCTTCACAGTCTATTTTTATACAATGAGCATTTTCAGACCATGATATTAGATCAGTTTGGGGATTTCTTATAGATGCAGTGCTAAGACCAAATACAATCAAGGTATTTTGAAGTTAAACCTTCAGTAGATATAAGACAAACACTGCAACTGAAATGATACATTCACTCACATCTGTTTATCTTTGCAGATCCCTATCAAACATTGAATTGCAACACGCTTACAATTTAACTTTTGCCCTCAAAAAAAGGATTGAGAATTTAACTTTACATGTAACTGTTTGAAATGAGGTGTGCCAGCAGTGAGAGTCTGTCAGCTTTGTTATTGTTTTGGTATTTTTTACAGAGAGCCGCGGGAGGCAGTCATGAATAAAACATGCATGGAGTGTCACCCGGAGTGTCAGCGATTGAATGGGACTACAACCTGCCATGCTCCTGTATGTGTACTCTGACAACTAAACTAATATTATTGATCATCCCCTTGAAGTCTTGTAAAGCATCTTTGTGAACGATATTTATTATGTTAATAGTAAATGTCATGCTTTTGTGTCAGTCACTCAAACTCAAAGGGTACCAGAAAATAACAGTTACGCTGCATAAAAACTGTCGCATTAGCATTAGTACTAACAATTTCTCCATCAACAGTAGTCTTAGTAGACCACATTGCGGTGGAGCCTCAAGACATGTTTTGTTTTGAGCAAAAGGTGTGGCTGTGCCATCTAGTTGGCTAACTGTCTTCTTTTATATGCTCATAATCCCACCTTTGACTGAAACCAACAAGTTCAGGCACCTTTTCTGGTGTACTTGACTATAACTCATGGAAATATAGGGCACTGGAATTGGAGGTAGACAGGTTGAGAAACAGACGAATATACACAAAGTATTAATTTACAGCACTTGATTGTAAAAAGCAACTCAGATTACTGATTTGTCTTGGCCTAAACTAAGAGAACCTGACTATGTGGGTTTTCATTGACCAACTTTTCTGTCTATATAAAGAAGATGGATGCAAATTATTACTATGAGTGCAGTTTACACAGTATTTACTACTACCCTCAACAGAGTTGTAAACATGAGTTTCTCTCTCTCTCTTTTTTCACTTTAAGGGTCCTGGAAACTGTACCAAGTGTGCCAACTTCAGAGATGGACTGTTCTGTGTGTCTCGCTGTCCTCAAGGCGTGCCAGGAGAGAATGACATGCTTGTGTGGAAATACGCAGATGAGATGAAAGTGTGCCAGCTATGTCACAAAAACTGCACCCAAGGGTAAAAGCATTGTTAACTGACCTGAGAACTGGCAATGCATTTTCACCATGTTGCAAACATTTGTATGTTGCAATCTTGAAGCAGAAATACATTCCAAGCCAGAAGGCTCTTCTGTTGTTGGCGCAGACTGGAGAGTGACGCTGGCTTTCAACATGAGGCAGTTCTTTCTTAGATTAATGATGAAATCAAACAATTAGGATTGTAGGAGATGTTGCGGACCATACTTGGACTTTTGGATTTTTGCCTCTTCACAGCTCAGATGTGCTTTACAGTACTTCTTCTGACCTTTCCAAAGCATACAGCTTCCAGTTTGCCATTGCTTTCTATTCATGTCAGTATTCTGTGGATGTAAGTCAGCCTTGCAGGATAGAACAAAACAAAAGTGTAATAATAGTTAACAAAAATTAAAGCATTAAGCATAAGTTTTATTCTGATTAATGCGGAAGGAAGTGTTTCAGGGACACTAGATAACTGTTTGATCCTGTCCTTTCAACCACCACAAGAAAGTATTAGTTTGGTATTTCCTGACTACATTGGACTAAATGGAAATGAAAAAGACTCCAGTCAACCTTAGTGACTAACACATCTATGAGGCTTTTAGACTTCTTTAGGCTTTTAAATTAAAAACTTGATACTTTTGCTTGTATAAATCAACTTCTCCTCAATTTTGCATGTACGTGGTTGTTAGGCAGTTATGTTAAGATATGTATGTTGATTGACTCGGATTGTGAAGCATTTTTCCTGATCATTCAACTTTATAGGAAATCAGTATCAGTCAATTTGCAGTGATGGTTACATCAGATTCTTTGCACTGATTTGTTTACAGGTGTATGGGGCCTGGTCTTGAGGGCTGCCAGAGAAAAAGGTGAGTAAATTACACTGGTTGTTAATGCCACCTCTGCCTAAAATAGACTAAGTCAAATTTCATCACCCTATCTTGATTGAATTAATTCTTGGCTCATTCTTTTTTTCTAACTGTATTCTTAAATCACCTGTCTTTCAGCCCTTCTGGCCTCTCTATGATTGCTGCCGGTGTAGTCGGTGGTCTGCTGGCTGTCCTTATTGCAGGCCTGTCTGTCTTTGTGTTGCTACGCCGCCGTCACATCAAGAGGAAGAGGACAATGCGCAGGCTTCTTCAAGAGAGAGAGGTAAGATGAGGAAACTGAGTCACCATGCTTGTAGGGACATCAAGTTGTAAGCATTTATTAAGCTTTCTTATCTCCTACTGTATTTGTTAATTTTGCAAAAGAATCACTAATGCTATTTGTGAGACAGAATTGAAACATTCAAGCCTTTTTTCCAGTTGGTTGAACCTCTGACTCCCAGTGGAGAGGCACCAAACCAGGCTCTGCTGCGGATCCTGAAAGAACCTGAATTTAAGAAAATCAAAGTGCTGGGATCAGGGGCTTTTGGGACAGTTTACAAGGTAAAAAAACAAACAAAAAAAAACAATGCCTCAGGTTTTTGGATTAAATGTTTTATTGTCAAACTTTCTCTCTAGTGCTGCACTTTACTGAAGCTGCAGTAGTGCATGTGCCAAGTATTTATAACCAACACCCATCAGTGTTTTCACTCATCTACATCTGTTGTCAATTTTTCAATTAAAAGACACATTTCTAACTTGTAAGATCATGCATGAGTGACTCTACTCAATTTTAGCACTCTCTGTGTGCGCACATTCATTCATCACCTTGTGGGGATGTCTGTGTACACACTACATTATGGGGACTCACCTCTGTGTCTGGGGAAAAAACATTGCTCTCCAGAAGGTTGAACATTCATTTTAGAGTTTGTTTTAGGTTAAAGGCAGGATTAAGTATAAATTACACAACAACACAATGTGTAGTTGTGTTCACAAGTAGTGTTTGTATTCTTGTATATCTATCCTTGTAAGGACACTTTTGAATTAAGTTCTTGACAGTGAAGACATTACTTTTCACATTTCTTCAACAGATTTGGTTTGTTTTTAAGGTTAAGATCAGGTTATGGTTATATTATGGTAAGGTTTAGTCTCTGGTGAAAGCAGTATTGAGATATTTTATTAAAGTAGAAATATCCAATTTTAACTTTTTTATTTTTATTACTGTACATAATTTTCTATAAGCTCATCATATATTCTGGGTCTTAAAAGAAAGTAAAAAGTCAAATTTCTCCCACTGAAGTGTAGTAGTAGAAGTATAAAGTAGTACTCCAGTAAAGCACAGATATCTCAAACTGTACATGACAAAATGCAATTAATTACATTTCCCCTATGGGTTTAGGAACTGTGGAAATGTCAGTGAGGGTCATCACAGATATAGAAAAGAATTCAGTAGAATACATTCAGGGCAGGCTGCACTCATGCACTGTATTTGTAGTAATACTGTCACATTTGTGTGTATGTATGTGTATTCAAGCACTACTGTTTGCTGTATTTTACCTCATTTGATGATTCAGGTGTAATTAAAGTCTATGAAACCACATTTTTGTGTCCATTTAGGGCTTGTGGGTTCCAGAAGGAGAGGATGTGAAAATCCCAGTGGCAATCAAGGTTTTGAGAGAGGCCACATCACCAAAAGCAAACAAAGAGATCTTAGATGTAAGTTCACTGATTTATGTGGTACATTTTTGGACTTCAAGCTTACAGTAAAACTGTGTCACAAGTAAAACAGGTCTTCACTGAAATGTTACTTGCCCAATAGCACTTAAGTGAAGTATGTGCTACAGGTGTGAAATGAACAGCTAAACATAAAAAGAAACTGTATACACGCAGTTTGTCTATTTACGTATTTTGACTTGATTTAAAAAAACCAATGTGTAATATCTAGGGGTTCTGATTGGCAGTAATTGAATATAACCTATTATTATACTGTTACTACAATAGTCCACAATGGACAAACAAGAGTGATTTTCACATTTGTCATGAGTTTCATGACTAACATAGGTTCTCTGGCATGCTCACGGGGGCAGGGGACCCACACCACAAGAAGCCACTAAACTCTAGTCCTGTAAAAGGCTCAAAAGAATCTATTCGTGTTGCACCAAGTGAGTGACAATTATTGCCTGCCAGATGTCAATTTAGTTGTAATGTATCCTGAAATTTATATCATCTGCACCTTTATTTGAAACTAATGACTTATTATTTTCTTTGTAATGAAGAATGTGTCATGTTTGTACATGGTGGCCCTCTCATGGGACTGGAGGAAATAGGATTAATTCATTGGAGGGCCGTGTGTGGGCGTTGGTGTGTAATCCAAAGCTGAGGTGTTCTGGAAAGGAATGCAGCCTGTAGCCACACTGAGAGAGCAGCTTGTTAAAACTGCATTATGCAAACAGCTGAATGTGCATCTTAGATCCTGTGATTTTGTGGTTGTGTTGCTCAGTCACTTTGCATGTGGAAGTTGTGGTGAAAATTGAACTTCAAGGGCAGAGGCTGTCTTTTAAAGAAAAACATAAATCAAATGTGCTTTGAAAGCTCATTTTCATCAGACTGTCAGTATTACAGGACTCCTAGCATTTAAGTGGTTATTCATTGAGCAAGGTAATAAACATGTCAAAAATATTTTTGGACAATTAATGTGCTAATATAGGAAATGTGGTAAATAAAGCTCAATTTGAAGTGCTGCATGGTTCTCCTTTGTGGATGTCGGTTGTGTTAGGCAGTGGGGATTATCTCCTTATTTTTTCTTTTAAGTCCCTGTTTTGTTATGCTGACATGCTAAGAAATTTATTGTCCAGTAGTGTATGCCTCTGCAAATGTTATGTTTCTCAAGCTACAGTATTTGCCATCCTATTATGAATCTTTGCTTCTACCAATATTTGTTCAATGGAAGATGGTAAAAGCTGTAGGCTAGGATGTTTTACTCAGTCTTTTATTTTGATGCACCTCCCATACACAAGGTAATACGGTTGGTTTTTGATGTTTGTGTGACCTGACTGCTCTAAAAATATTAATTAGCATACTGTAAAATACCAAAAAGAAAAACTTTCTTTGTCACTACATGCTCTCTCCAGGAGGCTTATGTGATGGCCAGTGTTGAACATCCCCATGTGTGTCGCCTCTTGGGCATCTGCCTGACCTCCACAGTGCAGCTTGTCACCCAGCTGATGCCTTACGGCTGCCTGCTTGACTATGTCAAAGAAAACAAGGATAATATCGGCTCCCAGTACCTTCTCAACTGGTGTGTGCAGATAGCAAAGGTAAGGGAGAAAACTCAAGAAGGCATTCAGTTATGTGCAAGGATCTGTTCAATAGATTCAACATTTATGTAGTGGTTGTTTTACATACTTGCAGTAAGCAAAATTAAGTGGACAAGGTAGTAGTTTCTTTTTTAGCAGCTTTAGCTGTTATAACAATACACCCGTGTGGGTTTTCTGTCACCACTAAAAGGAAAGTGTACAGAGGCTTTAACAGCGATGAAATAAATGACGTGACTACTCATTTGATGATGACAAGTCTTTCATGATGCTATTCAGCATTTTCAGCATCTTTTATCTTGTCTGATCAAGCAAAGTTTATATGTTTTGACACAGCTGAATCTAGCTACATTATACTAGACAGCTATGGCAATAAAGCACCGCTGTTATGTAACAACCTGTATTTCATATATTGTTTGACAAAAGGGTATGAGCTACCTGGAGGAGCGCCACCTGGTACATCGTGACTTGGCTGCCAGGAACGTCCTGGTGAAGACTCCTCAACATGTCAAGATCACAGACTTTGGACTGGCCAAGCTTCTCAATGCAGATGAGAAGGAGTACCATGCAGATGGAGGAAAGGTTGGTTAGAGATTAAAATAGACTATTGTCAAAAGTGTTTTCATCATTGATGTTTTTGGCCTTCTTGCACATTACATTCTGCTGTGGGTTTGATGCTCAAAGGTTTAAAAATCACCTTATACCAAAGGTTTTAGTTTTATTGTCATTAATTAAAATGACCTAAAACAGCCTATATTAAAAACAAACAAAAAACACACACTTTTCCCAGCCTCTCATAATTGGAAAAAGATAGTGTTTATTTGATGGATGACTTCCTGAAAGATTTTATTTTTGCATTTGTAGTTCAGTTCTAGATTATATCTTATGTAAGTGATATGGTATAAATAGTTCCTGTCAGTAAATTTAGTTCTAAGGGAAATGACAAATCATATAAGTTACTTCTCTTATCAGCATTTCTTTGTATAATTGTAAGTACTATTTTTTTCTGGCAGAAAAATGTGTTTGTGATAAACTACACAGAGACTCACACATACATTTCTGTAGTAACCATTAATATAACAAACCATTCTTCCAAACTAATAGTAACCAATAATCGACATATCCTGTCAATTAGTAGTCCAAAGATTTGCATTGTATTTTATAGCTTGTCCACACTAGAGAGATAGATGTTGATAGTGTACAGATGTTGTGCCAATCCATCTGAACACAAATATCTGCTCCAGTTGAGGTTTCCCTCGTTCATTATAGTTGCTAGACTTAGAAATGCTGGCAATTAAGTATTAAAGGACAGATAAGGCTTAATTTCTGTGCTGAAGATATCATAAGAAACATTGCCTGATGACATCAAGCTGCTTCTTACACACTGTAAATATTATAGAGTCTACCAGTACATTAGAGTTTATATTATTATAATGTGAAATAATTTTCAAAATTAGTATTTAATTCAATTTTGATCCACTAGGTGACAGTACAGGTACATTACATTTGTGGTAGAGACATTTATGAAATTAAACTATTTCTACACTGAGCATAGAAGGCAAATGTGACAAAATGTTATTAAGTTAAAATGAATAAGCTGTCACTCAATAAATAAATATATCTTTGGTATCTGTGCTCAGAGAGGAATTTGCATTTTTACTACCAAATGCAAAATTACTACAATATTTGAGTTGTTCAACTTTAATTTTCACAGGTACCAATAAAATGGATGGCTCTTGAATCTATCCTGAATAGGACATACACACACCAAAGTGATGTATGGAGTTATGGTAAGTCTTGTGCTTCCTGTTGTTAATGCATGTTGTATGTATAACCCAGTAATGCATGAGTATGCAGTGCCTTTAGATATGTAAAACAGCTGGGATTCTGTACTCCTGTGAGTATTGGTGACAGTCTCACCAGAGGGATATGTATTCATTGCTAAATAGAGTGTTTTAACAGCAAGTGAGGCAGGGAGAAGACAGTCATTTTCAGATCGGATGTTGTTTTTGGATGTAATAGGGAGGTAGTTATCAAAATGCAAGAACATAAAATAAGAACATCTTGCTAGCATCTGCAGTTTTATTACGCAGGTACAGTAGCACATACACCTACGCACCAGCAATCTCGCATGGACAATATAATGTCAAAAGAGCTTGTTGCCTCACCCACATAAATACTGCTTCCAGTTTGGAAGCCCACATAGGGGCAGATGCCTCCACGCACGCACACATGCACAAATGCACAAACAAAAAACCAACCAACCAAAGCTTCTTTTCCCAAGGGTTTGATCATGCCTTCCGCTCAATATGGCAAAACTATCAGCAGACCCTGGCAGAAGTGACAGGCTTCCTATCCTTTCCTCCTTCTCCCTTTTTCTGTTCCTCCAACACAGAGATGCATCCTGCTGACTCCCACTCCTGCAAGCAGAGCCAATTTGTCAACATAGCTATTTTGATTCTGTGCGATATTTGCTAAGCTTACATCCTGTCACTCTCATTTCCTGCCTTTTATGAGGAGGAAAACAAAGTCTCAGCTCACAGGACTGACATTTACCAACTGTTCTGATTTCTGTAGGTGTCACAGTTTGGGAGCTGATGACATTCGGGACCAAACCATATGATGGGATTCCAGCCAGTGAAATAGCTGGTGTCCTGGAAAAAGGGGAGCGTCTGCCTCAACCACCAATCTGTACAATTGATGTCTACATGATCATGGTGAAATGTAAGCTTGTTGAAATACTGCTTTTTAACATAATTATCATCCCAATGTTTGTTCTTTCCTAAAGTGCAATCCATAGTAATACATTGAATTTACCTCAGAGATAATGATTAAGTCCCTCTATCATTTATCCTATCTTATGATGATCTCTGCTGATATGTTGATACAGGTTGGATGATTGATGCAGATAGCCGACCTCGTTTCAGGGAACTAATAGCTGAGTTTACAAAAATGGCTCGGGATCCTTCTCGTTATCTTGTCATTCAGGTACGACAAATTCTGACTGGCTTAAACCTGCAGTTTATTTAATGATGATTTGTTGTGACCAACTGGATCCGCAAAGCTGACCAGGCTACTTCTATTTCTGTTTCAGGGTGATGACCGCATGCACTTGCCGAGTCCTACAGACACTAAATTCTACCGCAGCTTGATCAGTGGGGAAGACATGGAGGATGCCGTCGATGCAGATGAATACCTAGTGCCACAACATGGTTTCTTCAGCAGCCCAAGCACTTCTCACACCCCGCTGCTGCACTCCACGGTAAGCTTATTTATGTAAACAATACAGTGATTTGTTTATTTATGGGGATCTGGCATCTGAAATATTTAACCATGAAAAAAGGTATTCATTTTAACTTTTTAACATTTTACATTTAGCATTTTAACTTAAAAAAATCTTTCTGCAACACCAGTGGTCTGATGCAAATTGCAACCAAGTATGGATCAGTAAAGTATCCAGTCATACCTGGCCTCATTCTAGGCTACTGAGGAAATGTGGTGGTGCAACATGATGACCTCCGTGTAAGAGGATCTACTTTCTTTGTAGATCCCTTTTTCTAACAGTTTCTACACACTGCACCTGTAACACAAGACTGAGTACTGGAGAGAGAGCATGAAATAACTAAAATAAGTCCCAAGAAAACTAGGGTATGAGATGTTACTATAGAGGGTAAAATATCAAATATCTATAAAAACACAAGTATTACTACAGTGTATGTAACAATACTTTTATATCAACAAAAGGGTGATCACTCCCCAAAGTTTAGGAAACACAGAGCTACAGTTAGCTGCACTTAAACTATACCAGCTGTTGACCTGGATTACAGCATTTATTTCTAATCATGCAAAGATTTTATAGAAATCTAAAACCAAAATATTGCCACAATGTTTAACGCCATGACCCATTCCTACTTTACTTAACAAGCCAGTATAGAGTGACTCAGTACAGTAATAAGGTACAGGCACATCTACTACAGATGCACACACCAGACCCACCATCCATCACTATACAACATCTCAATCCAAATACCAGCTGATTTCCCAGAACAAGCAACATTAATTGATTAAGAAACTGACATACACCAGCAGTGCACAGTTTACCAACATGCAGTCAAGTGTTTGAAAATGTAATTGGGCTATTTTAACTTTGATTCAGGAAAAGCGATTTCTGCATAAATCATTAACCTGTGAGTCAGAATGGAATAAACACATAGTCACATTTCAGCTTGTTGAAAATAATTAGCTTTCACTCCAAGCAGCAGAAGCAGAACACTGACTTGAATTGTGTCCAATCATATCTGGCCAGCACCCCGCTTACCCCATTTGCCCTCATCTTTTTAATAGTCACTGAAGGGACTATTTCTCCTGTTTCTGATCCTTACCCACTCTGCCTCGTCATCACCTCCTCTCCCACGTTTCCTCCCAGGTGCCCTTTGATTGATGAGAACTCTTCTACCTCTAGCTCAGTGAAAGCCATGCGTAGGTCTAACTCTTCTACCTGGGTTCAGTGCCTGCTTAGCTCATATGAGCTTTCAAGTTTGATTACCTTTCCAGACAATCACAGAAACTTTCAAATCTTTGTCCAGTAAAAACTCAGAGTGAGACTGTTTTTGTAATATCATCGTTGGGGCAGTAAGGGTCAAGATTTTTTTTTTTTTTTTTTTTACAGATGGCTGCTCTTTCAGTTAGTTTAATTTCCTTTTCTTGTTGAAAGTAATTACACTGCCACAGCTGTCCCTCTGTTCTCTTTATTCGCTCAGTTTCCATGGTTTAACACCACTCACAGTCTGACAGACACAACAAAGCCTGTCAGATTGCTTCAATCATATGAATCTGCTTGACGGACATTTTCTTTCAATCCTCATCAGCTTGTACTGAGATGACAGCTATGGCTTTTAGGATACTATAAAAACACATTACTGTCACTATTTAAAAAAAATTGTCCCCTGAGAAAGCAAAACAAACACTTGTATATACAAAACAAGCAGGAAGTGAGAATCAACCACAACCAAAATGGAAGATGTAACAAAATGATTAAGATAAAATAATTTGCCTAAATACCAAATGGAGCACAGCAGACCAAATTACTGTCTTGCATTTCATTGACACAGCCTGTTTAGTTGCATATTAAACCTTTACTTACTTGCAGTATCTGTTTTATGGGGAATATAAAAGTATGTGTTGCAGTTCTATAAAACACTATCCCTTATAGCATTTGCTGTGGAGATGTTAACAAAAGTCTGCTTTATCTTCATGACAGAGCCTCAATAGTAGCATTGGAACGTGTCATGGCAGAAATGGTGTACTGGTAAGAAAAAAAAAACCCTAATCCTTTCATAAAGACTTAAAAAAAATAACTTAAGAGAGTGCAACAGCCCTGAAAGTATTTGTTCTTTCTTACAGAATGGATTCCCAAGCAGAGATGGAAGCATGGTTCTTCGGTATATTCCTGACCCCACAGACAAAACTTTAGAAGACGCCTTCCAGCCAGCTCCAGGCAAGTGTCTATCTACTTCTAAATCCCTCCATGGTTCTGTTTTTCTGTCATTCAAGTGAACGTGGGACATCTAGTGGACATAAAGCATATTGACACTTTTTGCTGTACAATAAGTGTAAGATGCTTCCTTGAATGCACCACAAGGAAGTTTTCTCCTGTAAATGCACTCAGAAGTGCACTTACAGAAAATACAGAAAAGCAGATTTGGTTAAAATTAATATAGCAGAGTCCTAGATACCATGATTTGATAAATGTCAGATCCTACATGTCCTTTATTGTGTCTTGAAAGTGTCTTTCTGTTAGATAGATCTTACGAGGTATATGTCCACTTCATTTAAAATCCAATGATATTATTTATAGATAAAAGGATGAGACATGTAAAACCACCATTGTAAGTTATCTGTTTTAACTTTGTATTCATTAAATACCAAACTTTCCAGTATTCTTCTAATGTAACTGTCTTTCTCACAGACTACATGAACCAGAATGGAGTCTCAGACATGATGAATCCCATTTACCAGCACCCTGGTCCTCCTCGCACCCTTCTTCCCACCATATCTTCTGACGACACAGAGACTGAATACTTGAACTGCTTTAAGAACGGGACCAATGGACCCGAGTACCTCAATGAGGTCCCATCCCCTGCCATTCTCCCTCTCACTTCCAATGGCACGGTCCACAGTATTCAGAAATACCAGCCGCAGAATAGCATAGACAACCCTGATTATCAACAGGATTTCACTCCCACTTTCAAAACCCACACAAATGGACACATCCCAGCAGCAGAGAACACAGAGTATCTGGGACCAGACTGAGACTCCATGTTTTTGATCTGAATAGACTAACAGACAATAAATAAGAGACTGCTTCCTCTTCCGTTAGAAGAAAGACAATTATGCCTTGTCCGGGACAGCATAGCCAAGTGGTACCATCAATTATCATATATGTTGTTTCCTGTCATAAGGAGCCAGGTGACACTTTGTGAAGCTTTCAGTGTTGCTCGCATGCAGTCATATTTGTCACGCAACACTGCTCTCATTCCAAAGACATCTATCTTTATAACCAAACTACAGATGATTTCAAGAAAGTTGGACAAAAGCTGACTTTTGTAAAATGACTGAGTTGACCTAAGAGCTGCTGGGCAGAATGCACAGTGTTGAAACATTGTAACCCCTGTCAGAGAGTGAAAATCTTCATTTAAATATCTCTAAATGTTGTGTGCAAAATGCTGCCATCCATATGTATCAGTGGAGGAATGCTTTAAAAGGACACAAATGCCTCGATATTTTTTAAGGAGGCAAAAGCTCTACTACAAAGAACAGAAACTGGCAGCTCAACCCAAATACAACTTAAGGTACATGTGTTTTAGAATCACACAATCAAGACACAGTCTGTAAAGAGTATTGACAAGTTGGATTCAAAAGGGTTGAACAGCTATGATGTATATGCAGTGGTGCGCTCACCTGATGCTGATGTGAAGCCTCAGAACATTTGTCCTGTGGTGAAATCAAGAATATAAAAGAGTTCTTCAGAGTACAATGCTAGCTTGAAGGCCTGATGACACTCTTCCTGAGGGATGAGTCAATGAGAAAACAAGATGTCGCAATGTCTAGAATGTATAGCTTGTTTCAAGGGGAATACTGGCCATTTGTATTGTTTAAATGGGTTACCTTTATGTTTTAAGACAGTTCAGTTTTGTTACTGTCACTCATATTGTAAGAAGAGAGCGGAGTTTCATATATCCCCCTATGTGTCACACGAACTATAGATGTGAACGATGTAATGCTAAATGTGACTGTGGCCATATTTACGCTTTGTTTAGTTCAAAAGTGTTTGTGGATGCACAAAAATCGCTAAACTCTGAGGTCCATACCAGAATGGCACATCAGGCTGCGTACTCAGAAAGGTCTTACTACTGCAAACCTTTTTTGTATTCTTTTGCTATTTACTTCCCACAGGTGGTATCTTCTGACTGGACTAAGAGCTTATCAAGTTTTTAGTGAGGAACAAAAACAAAACATGGCTTTATAGTCACCACTTCCAAACACATTCCTATAGAGTCTTTATTATTTTTATGCTTGTTGAACTGTCTTAGCCCATGTGAGTAACTTGTTTGAATTTTTAAGTAAATGTGATGTTTCCCCGTTAATATTATAATGTTTTAGAGACAATTTCAGTGACTCTGTTGCATCTTTCTGCTGTGTGTGATCTATGTATCTATGCTCGTGTATTTTTTATAACAAAAGTATAGAGTGATGTTTGACACAGGGAGTTGACACCTATGAATCTGCTCCTAGCTTTAAAGTCTTGTTGTATTGCAAGAGCATTAACTTTGCAAATATTATTCCTAGTTTTAAAGGAATATACTTATTGTAGCAACCTGTAAGCCTACCTTTGCAGATTTTACACAGGTACATGTACAGATAGCAGTGATTTATCCTGTAATATACCCTTAAATAGTCAACTATAATTTATACTATCAGTACTTGGTTTTGCCACATCATACATGAATATGCACTTATTCCTGAATTGTGATTCATTCACTCAAATGTGGATATGAATAAATCTTTTTTTTCTATGGAAATAAATCTCATCTGTGTTTTGTTGTTGTTTTACCAACATTTCTACAGCTTTGGTAAGTAAAGAATTATTAGCAGGAGGGACACAAAGCTCATGTTCTCATTTACTCAGTCTTTTATCTGGATGCCTGCAGCACTTAATAGATTCAAGTTGCTGATTTCATGAAGTATAATGAACTGCCTCCTCTAATTAAGGAAGAGTCAAACCTTTCTGCTAGGCTAATGCGAATCTTATTGCTGTATAGTGCATAGA
>JANJYQ010196984.1:0-14837 GCA_024605255.1 Rastrelliger kanagurta | reverse complement strand
CAATATGGGCCAAAAAAAACAGTATATGAAGGGTTTACAGGTTTTGGGGTCTTATTCAATATAAAAAATTAAAAAAAAATGATTGTTCCGAATTGTGAATCTTGCAACTTCGGTCTCAGTCTGCAGCTGCATGCAACTCCAACTGAGGAAATAATGACATTTGAACGCTGCCCTTTAAGTGAGTACCACAAGACAGAAGTAGGCCAAAGTGTGACACTGGGCTTATTCATAAAACACTTTGTAGAGTAAGTGAATTAACTTCCCTAAGATACGCTCCCCCCTCCTCCCAACGTAAGCATGTGAGGACTGTGATGCTGAATAGACAGATAATGTAAAAGTTGAACTGCAGAAGCAATGATAATGGTAATAAAATCTGTTGAACTCTCAAAGATTGTTCAATGTATTTAATCACATAAAAAATGCATTGTAACTAACAAAAACTGTCACAGTGTTGTTGCACCCTTGTTTCGCACCCTACTTTGACAGCCACTTTGGACCCTTCTTTAGAGCTCAATGACACTTTCATCTACTCTCCCTACTTCAGAGGGTCAGATGTGCCATTTGGAGCCATCCTTAACAAAAAAATATCCTGCATTTAATCAAAAAGACAAAGTTGGAATTTGACACTTGAGCGATTTTTGAGTGATATTGATCAATCTGTTGGTATTAGAGCCACTGAGCATTTAGCATATGACTTTATGTTTCTGTTATGAGGATTCAAAAAGACACATCACTATATTAGATTTTTAAAAAATGTGACGTTGGAGGAGCAGCTGCATGTCTGAAACTGTGGTTTACCAGTTCTCTTTTGTTTTCTTTTCTCATTTTTTTTCAAGTATATCCAACCAGGTGCTGGATCTTCAGCTTGCCATTGAAGGCCTTGTAGTCACATACGAGGGGAAAATGATACCTTGAAGGACGTTTGTTTGGCTCCACTTGCTCCATACAATGACAACTGTACCATCTTGAGTGTCCTCAACTACTTCCAGAACAGCCACTCCGTGCTGGACCATAGCATTAGAGATGACTTCTTTGTCTACGCCGACTTTCACAGCCACTTCCTCTACTGTGTCAGGTGATTTATTTATTTTTTGCTTGTTGTTTGCTTAGTTGCTTTCCTCTTTATGTGTTGGCGCTTGGTGGCTACGATGGTGAGCCGGATATTCAATTGTTGAAATGCATAGCAACAGAAGGTAGCATAGTAATCATTTATAGACATTGTTAAGTTATATAGTCTGTCTAGAAGATCTTTTATTGCACATCCACAGCTTCAGGAGAGTAATGGTAAGAGATTATCGTTATTGTTTTCATAGTTTTACACATAAGTCAGTGGAACTTTTTTCTGCTTTGTGATGTAAGAGTTTGACACGTGGCTGTGTTTCAACACAAGTTGAACAACAGGTTTGATAACTTCTTGCCATCCGCGCATTAAATAACAAGTAAAAGAAGAATGTGACTGATCTTTTATCTTTTTTCACCCACACATATGGACTTTCTTTCCATTGTCATTTCTGAACAGAGGGATGAGCATATGCCTCAAGAGGAACTTCATCAGCAGATTGGGCGTATTTTTGGTGACATCGTCCCCAACATGTTCCTCTCCTCCTTCTCCGAGATAGTCGCATTTTTCCTGGGTAAAACGGATCATTCATGAAATTCAAGTTGTTATATCAACATGATATGCATTCTTAATAACATTGTTTCTGCTTGAATTAAGAAAATCTTGTTAGTAGACAGGAATGACATACTTCTCACCATAAGTGCCATAATGTGTCACATGTGAATAATGCTATTGACTTGTTCTTCTGCAGGAGCTCTGTCTAGCATGCCTTTCTTTCTAAATGCTGACTTAGCTGTTTTTATTTATTTCCACAGTGGTGACATTCATGATGATATGGAGAGACTACAGCTTGAAGTCCTTGGTTAAAGTTAATCAGTGCAGTGACTGGCGTGAAAATCTGCTCTCAGGCATCACTGAGAGTATGTTCTAAATAAGTACACTTACCAGATGCTCCGCTTTCTGTTACGTTTAACAGGGAAATCGACTTGACATCTGCTGCTGTGTGAAGCTGCCAGAAGGTCAGGAAACGAAGACAGGCGGCTTCCTCTTCCGTTTTTTCAAGAAAATCTATGCTCCATTCATCCTCAAAGAGTGGGTGTGACCAATCATAGTAAGTTACACTCTGTCACACACACCCATCTCAGACACAGCAGTTTTGTAATATTCAGTGTTGCAAGATGTGTGTTTTCATTGATAAGAAAACATTACGTTTGTTCACTCAATGATGATTATGTTTTTCTGCATTAAGGGTTTTTCATCTCTCTTTGTTTAGGTGGCTGTGTTTGTAGGAATACTCTCATTCAGTATTGCTGTGCATTGGACTGGACCTGAAACTCTCTATGCCTGATGTAAGTCTTTTGCAGTATCCATCATCTTGTGTGTGTTTATGGGTTGCTAATGGACACTGTTTGGACTGGAACTTCATAATCAGATGCCGATACACTTCTCATACATTTAGTTACTTTGAGGGATGTCACTGCTCCTGTTAGTTGTCAGAGAAGCTAAATTATCTGTGCAACATTATTCACTTTTAATGGAGAATGTATATGACACCCTGGCTTGCACTCCTGCACATGAAGAGGTCTTTTCTGACAGTCTGTCTCTTCATCAAGGACTCTTGTGTGTTGAGGTACTTTAAGAACATGAGGAGGTATCTCCACACTGGAGCTCCAGTGTAGTTCCTGGTAGAAGTCCACCAGCTGTCGGTACTACAACAGCTCTGGGGCCTTCTGCAATGTCTCAGGCGGGTAAATATTTTACCCAATGTCAACATACTTCGAAGCCTTGTCCTATAATCCTGATGTTTGAGTTAAGCATTTTTTCCATGTCCTCAGATAAAGGCTGAGTAACTCAAGTTTAATAGGATCACACTATTCTGTCATTAATTGGCACTGATGATGAATATGTCAACAAAAGACTGCTTATTTGAAGAAGAAGAAGAAAGGAGGGAACAAACTGTAAAATTCTTTGGCACTGGTTTGTAGTATATGAAGTTTCAGGAACGATCATCAGAATATCAAATTATATCATGTTGCCTCAACATTTAGCATTCTCATTCTGCTATTGCATTTTACGAGTGTATTGCGTTGATTTGTTGGCCACATTGTGCAGCTCTGAGTTTGTTGTTTATTTGCTTAATGTTTCACTGGTCTCACAAGACTGTGACTGAAAAGATGACTCAAAGACATGCTGTTTTAGGAGTTGGTTTTATCTTACAGAGCAAACTTGAATTATTTC
This sequence comes from Rastrelliger kanagurta, assembly GCA_024605255.1. Classification (NCBI taxonomy): domain Eukaryota; kingdom Metazoa; phylum Chordata; class Actinopteri; order Scombriformes; family Scombridae; genus Rastrelliger; species Rastrelliger kanagurta. Next base: position 11,539 of record JANJYQ010196984.1, on the reverse strand, counting down.
TCTAATCCTATTGGGTATTGTTTTCCAGTGGTAAACCCATCCTGTGTTCACTGTCGGCCCATGACTCCCACTGGAAAGCAGAGACCTGTTGGAGATGACTTCATGCGGTTTCTACCCATGTTCCTGTCAGACAATCCTAACGTCAAGTGTGGAAAAGGGTAATTTTAGAGCTCTGCTTAAAATTTGTTGGTTTTTTTTAAATGGAAAAAACATGAGCTGCCATTCAATACTTTAACTTCTGTTTCTTATATATTTAAAAGTACTACAAGTCCCTTTATGGTTTGTAATTTCCTCCATCTTTATTCTCTTCTATATTCACAATGCTTTTCCAGCAGCCACGCAGCCTACGTCACAGTAGTTGACCTTCACCCCAACAGCACAGCGTTCGGAGCCACTTACTTCATGACGTATCACACCATCCTAAAGGAGTCACCCGACTTCATAGATGCTTTGAAAATGGCCTGAATCCTGGCTCACAATATCAGCCAGCCCATGGACCATGAAGTTTTGCCTACAGGTAAATGCTGCTGTATAGCCTCTAGTCTTTGCTTGATCAGGTGTATAGATGATAGAATTATCACTTTTGTCTTTGAAGGAGCTAATGTGTTTACCCACTGGTTTTTGAACATATTTTCTATGGTAAAATACTTGAAGTTAAAGGTTTGTTTGTTTTGAACTCAATGTTCAAGGATACTAAATGGGGGAAGTAGGTCATAGATAAGCACACAGCAAATACAACATTATAAATGTATCCAATCTTTAACCTTTAGTACTGAAGTAATCTCCCTGTTGCCTGTACCCTATAAAGTCACGCCACCTTCCAGTGTAGATGACAGCCTCAGATATAGAGGTCAACCTCAGTATTCAAAGAAAAGTGGTTTGCCCATACAAAATTAGATTTATTGTGTCTATTTGTTGTTAGAATAAGTTGTCTCATGAGTCTCCTTTGAAGTGTAGACTGGATAAGATAGCAGATTATTTTCTTTGATTTAAAAGACATGCATCTAAAAGAAAATGAAAATAGCCGTTGGACTATAACTGTCAGTGTGATTAATGGCTGCTCAAGTTCACATCCTGCTAATATGTTTACATTTCTTTCTTTCTTTGCAATGTGTGCTACGAGCAGTACCTGACCATCGCATATGACACAGCTCTGAACTTAAGCGTGTCTCTGACAGCCATATATTTCTTTGTTTTTTCAAAGATTTTTTTTTGGCACGGACGCCTTTATTGTAAAGTTGGTAGACAGAAGGGGTAGTAGACATGCTCCAGCTGGGATTCGAACCTGGATCTGCCGCAAGCTTACTCTACATGGCATACGCTGTAACCCACTGTGCCACCGAGCAAGCCTCTGACAGCCATATTTGTGGTGACGACAGTATTGTTGGGCTTTGAGCTGTGGTCTGCCGTTATTGTCTGCATCACCATCGCCGTGACCCTGATCAACATGTTTGGTGTCATGTGACTGTGCCACATCAGCCTCAACACAGCGTCACTTGTGAACCCGGTCATGGTGAGAAGCAGCATGGAACATATTAACATATACAAGTACAATGATTCAGACACACTTCCCTTTTTTGAATTTGAGCACAGATTGTGCCTGTCTTTTGTAAAGTACGGCTTTGTTTACAGTCTGTCTGGTCATTTGATCCTTTCTGACACTTACCCTAATGGACTCTGATCTAGCAATGTCACCATGCCCCCTAATTGCTGCAAGTATTTGCAAGGAAAATGTCATCATAACCAGCCGGAAATAAAATTCACTGCAGCTTGCACTTAATCTCACCCATGAAATATTCACCACATGCCAGCAAAAAGTAACTTCAGTAGTTTTGGCTGTCATCCCAGTGTTTCCATGTTTCTGGTGCTGAGTTGTTTCCTGTCATATGTCTGTTTCAGAGCTGTGGTATTTCAGTGGAATTCTGCAATCATATGGTTCAAGCTTTTTCCATCAGCGTGGAAAGGAACAGAGTGGAACGGGATGAATAGGCCCTGGCTCACATGGGAAGCTCTGTAAGTCCTCACCACATCCAATACAGGAGATACTGAGTAAAAAATATGACTTTGGTTGATTTCAGGAACAATAATTCTTTAAGAGGAAGCTTTAATTTAAATGTTCGCTTTAGCTGAAAATAGTATCATTGTTGTTAATAACTGATATAGATTGTGTTGTGAGTGTTTGTTATGTTTGTTTGTCTGTTTCCTTTTTTGCAGGTTTTCAGTGTGATCACATTAACAAAGTTTGGAGGTATCCTGATTTTAGCGCTTTCCAAGTCACAGATCTTCCAAGTGTTCTACTTTAGGATGTAGTTGGCCATAGTGCTGCTGGGGGCTAGATGGTCTCATCTTCCTCCCTGTGCTGCTTAGTTATATAGGTCAGTAATTTTGCACATTTAAAAGGAAAAGACAACATTTAAACACAGATCGCATGCTTGTTGATACTAAATGTAATACTGTGTGTGTCGATTCTCGCAGGTCCCTCACTGAACAAAGCCAAGGTGTTTGTCGCTAACCAGCACTACGCAGGTACAGAAAGGGATCGCCTCCTTAACTACTAGCAAACTGTCACAGGCAAAGAACAATGAACTAACAATGTGCCTGGGAGAGACTGTGTGGGTGTGAGCACAAACCGTTTCTGCAATTACTGACACACTCATCACTGACGCCACTATTATGCATGGACTTAACTCAGGAATATACCCTGGAGCAGGAGTACGAGAGACCTTCAAACTGCATACTGGGATTTCATCAGAAGTCTGTGGACTGACACCATTCCTCCTTCTTCTTACACTACAGACCTGACTTCATCATTTGAAGCGCAAGCAACAAAAAAATAACACTTTTCAAAGTGTGGAAGTAGGAGAGACGTCACCCCTACCATCACTTTACAGACAAACTCTGTCAGTTCCATAAGCTATGAGTTAGTTATTTTGATTTAGAAAACTCTAAAGGGTAAAACTGGTCGGTTTGTTCATGTTTGTTGATAGATATATCTATACCAGAAAAATAAATAATAATAAAAAGAATTTTTTTAAACATTGACTTTTGTATAACTGTATTAGGGCTTGTTTATCACTTGAGACACCACACTCACACCTGAGCTAACGGGTAACAAATCTGATACCTTGTTAACCTTGTTATAATTGGCATTTACATGAATCTGGGGCTTTTTCTACATAGTCTGTTACATAGCAGGACAGTCAATCCCTAGCAATAATGTGTGTTCCCAGTGCACATGAAGAAATTAGGATTATTTGTTTGTAGGTGGCAGTGATATATTTTTTTTATTATTTTTACTCTACTCCAACCACCTGAATTCAAGTGAAAGTGCTGACTTTCAGCTCAAAGTATTTTTTATCCATGTTGGAATCATTTCTACTTTTAAATGCGCTTAAAACAGAAACCTCATAATCATAGCACTGCCTTGCATGCGCTGCATGTTTTAAAAATCACATTGAGCCTTGTCTTTCTAATGTCTCTCTAATTTCCACTTAAGTTGCTATTTACATTATCCTGTGTCACATTTCATTTTAGAGCTAGTTAATGTGTGAGTCCCGATACATGTCCATGCCAGGTGTAAAGCTTTACTGCTTATAATAGTTTTACTGAAACAGAATTTAAGTTTTTTGCAGTTACTGAACAGTTTTTGTTGCATTGAGATGACAAATCTTTGCCTGTAAATAACTTACACAGGACTCAGATATTATTTAACATATGATGTATAAATACAAACAGTCTGGAGAATACTGGATGAATGTTAGTCCTGAGCTTTTTCATTCCCATGTTTTAAGTTATTATTTTTTATATATGTTTCTTCAGAAAAGTGTGTAGCAGAGCTTGATTCCCTTTTGTATTTCACTGTGGAGTGAATGAATGAATTACTTTTTTGTCCTTTGAATATATGAGCTATACTAATATTTTTGCAAATGTACAAAGGGTTTTAAATGATATAATACTGTCAGTAGACTCAAGCGCTGTAAAAAGCCACTATAAAAGTTTTTCTTTAATCATGTGTTGCTTTTCAGCCTCTGTTTGTGGAGCAAAGTCTGCTGTGGTTGTATTCATTGTAAATGCAATGCAACAGGGTATCTGCAGGGGATGCTTCTGCAGTAAAAAATATATGCTGTCATTGAGATTGTGCATACTGACCACAGTGTGGCGCCTGAATGCATTCACGCATCTTTGCCTGCATCATGTTCACTTGAGTGTAGTGGGAGTGACCTAATTTTTATATCTTGATGAGAAGCAGCCTTGCATTGCTTTTACATTGTCAGTGAATTAAATATCAGCATGTCTCCAGTATTTTGAATCCAAAGACAAAGGAGTGTACTACCTAAAAAAAAATCTGTCTGTTCTCCACCTAAATCTGGAGCTCATAGGATATTTACACTAAAACTTGAATGGCCATCAGTCTCTCACATCCCAACTGAAAGTCGCTGCCAAACCCTCAGTTGTGCACTTCCTCCCAGTGTGTGTTGTTGTGGCTGTCTGTCCAGCCCTGTTATCATACAAACCTCCACCTCATGACTTATTTATCCGCTGCCCTGTGAGAGCTGGGGACTGTTCTTTGAATCTGGCTGAGAGATTAAAATATTAATTTCCTCTGCAGGTCTGCTGTGCTGTCTGCAGGGGAGAATATACAGGTTGTGAGAGAGTACTATTATGTAAGATGTGCAGTGCTTGCCTCTCGCTGGGCTCTGACCTTAGCTCATCTTTTATTATGACACACCAGAGACAAACATGTACAGCAAGGGTATTGTAGGCCAGAAAGGCAGAGAAAGATTTTGAAAGCTGAAAAAAAGGAGGATGCTAAAATTCCATTATTTTCTGACAACAATTTTTAAATCCTTAAATTAGGCTTACTGTGAAAATTGTAATGCTCGAATGCATTCATTTGAAATATTAGCAAGGCTTATTTTGGGAGATATTATCAACAATATTAAATGATCTATGAATGTAAACAATAAGATAGATATTCTAAGAAGAAAGTGAAAGTATCAAATGTTGAGTGAGAAGTGAAACTATACCAAGAAAGTAAAAAACTAAAATTAATTGTGATTCCAAAGAGTGAAAAAGTTGTGGGTTATTTTGGGACTATACAGTTTACAATTTAGTCACATTTTTGCATCATATTACACTTAACTCTGCTGTCCTCAAAGCAGATTTATTTCTGTTTGTAAAAAAAAAAAAAAAAAAAGTTGTAGCACATTGTGTAATTTCCTGCCCACGTCACTCAGGATGAATTATTACGAAATAAGTTCTCATTTTATAATTTGCTCTGATAGGCTGAGCACCAACTGAATCTCCCTCCCTGCTGTCCGAATGATGGTGACCTTGGATTATCAATCCCTAGAATTAAATTTCTCCCCCCCCCTCTTAGATAACAGGACTAATCTAGAAAATAATCTGCCAATAATCTGTTAACTAATGCAGCTCAAAAGATGTAATTAAAACAATTGTGCTGTTAAATGTAATGTTATGTGTGGGAAGTGAATGGTGAAAGAACAAATAAATAATTGACTCAGATGAATGCACAAATGTAACTAGCTACTTGACTTCATTCAAACCATACTTAAGTAAAGTTAAATTAATGACATCAAAAATACTTAAAAGAAGCAAAGTAGCTACTCAATTAAAGTAATGTGAATACTTGATACTTCCACCTATGATATCATGAGTAGTAAGTAAATTGTCTAAGAATAATTCTACAACAGCTCAAACAGACAAACTGCTTAATATGATCAGTTATGTATCATGGTTGCATTTTTTCTTTTGTTATGTTCTTAAGAAAAACAACTCCTTCAGCTTTAAGAAAATGCAATCAAGTCCAGTTTAATAATACACCTGTTTAGAAATGGTAACTTTGTTGAGTTGTCACTGAAAACCCAAAACTGCCCAAAAACAAGTTCTAAATAGTTTTTAATGCATGTCATCAAACAGTGTCCTAATATATTTTCAATGCCAGATTATGGGAAGAGGACAGTTTCCTAAGTTATGTAAATCATCACATCTGCTACTAACTAGCAGTAATTTACCCTGCCAAACATTTCTCTAACAGGCTACGTACTCTGTGCTTCCTCCCACAGCTGCCCTTGAACTCACATTGCTTTAAAAGATTATCTGTGTGTTTTTACTCTAAAGATCCATCAATAAATAAGTGTAAGAAGCGTTTAATGTCCTGCTTTGCGTCATTGCTTTGGTTTTCTGTTACAGTGGGTTCAGTTGTCTCTGAAATAGACTCTTGGGGTAGAACAAAAGGGATTAGGTAGCCATGTCAAACATGAAGAGAGGATCAGATTTTCAGGTCCACCCGCAATGCATTCCCTTCCTCACCACCAGCCGGTGGTAGATGAACTTTGCAGTTACTGAAGAGAGGAGTCTATGGACTTTAACATAAGAGTCACCTCTCCACATTGGATGTTTGGTTGTCCGTTGTGTTGATTAAAATGCGCACATATAGTCAATCTTGTAGTATTGCTACTAAACAGAAGCCAAACAAAACTGGTGTTCACTACTTCCTTGTTTACAAACTACTGCAAAAAGGTGGAAAAGCCCTGAGTCACAGTATCATGACAGGGAAGGGGCAAAATGCCGTTTCAGCCAAATGTTGTTATTTTAAAGGGAAGGGCAATAGACCACAGCTTGCCCCAAACGATGGTACACATATTTTCACAATGAGGGTCACTTATGTGTGAGCAGGGCTCAGGAAGGGCTGTCAATAGACCCCTTTATGAGGCAGTGAGGGGGGAATTAGGCCGTCAATGGAGGGGACTTAGCCACGTATGCCATGTGTTCACACTCGTGCCCGGCCTGTTTGTTTTGATGGCAGCACGAGACTGGCGTGACTGTGGGCCTTGTTTACGTTGGATGTGTGTCAGGCAGTGGAGAGTTCCCACTCGATGAGAAACTGACCTCTTGGATTGCATCAGAGCCACAGGTGCAATTCATTTCCAGTCAAGACTCCTGGAGTCAGACTTACTGTACTGAAATAATCATTCCTGACAGTTTGAAACCATGATATATTATCCAGTGAGGTGTTTCAGTTTGTTAATGAGAACAAAATGAACCATGATTAAGCTGTTTCATAAAAGTCAACTCAGAGCTGAACTTCAATCTGTTTTATGGGATAGCTTCACAATGTTTTCAAGTATGGTTTAAAACAATAATCTGGTGCTATGAACACTAAAACAGGCTTTACTCACAAGTAATTCTTCCCTCATACTGACCATCAGCATGTTCCCAAATGCAAAGAAATTGAATATTTAAAATGTATTTAAGTCTGAAGCTAATAGGGTGACATATTTAGTCAAATAAAGTAAATCTTCCACAATTATATTAATAGTATTTTTAGTGAAAATTCCCTTTTTGTGTCTAGATGGATAATGTTTTCTTCAGCTAGAATGGAAAGATTGAAAAAAATAATAATAAAAAGGAAATTTGGCACTGATACAATAGCCAGTATTTAAAGGATACATATATAACAAGAAACATGTTCCACTGTTAATTTGGGAGTTTAAAAAACTGGATCTATCCTTAAAGAATTCTTGGTCCATGAATTTGAAACAAACTTGACACACTGAGCATATATTACATTCATTCACAATAAACAGCTGCAAAGACACAGTTGTAATGTCTAAGACCACACAGCAGTGCATGTTAAGCATATAATATGGAGAGTAAAGATAATAAACCAAAAACAGACAACCACCATGCACAGAACAAAAATAACTTCTATATATACCTAAAGTGAGCCCTGACAAGCAGGGATGAATTCAGAACTGTTTTATTCTTGGTATTGTGGGTTCATGTCTCATGTGAGTAATAGGAATTGTCTTTGTAGCATAAATGCTGGAAAATAAACAATTTGAAAATATAAAACAAGATTCCAGACAGGCAATTTAGTTTTTTTGCAATAAAGAGCATTTTCTAGATGTTGCTACTTGGTTCTTTCAAGTGACATACCAAGATCCATAATGTGGAAATGCTGCAGTTAATTGATTAGTCATCTACACTTCTGATTTATATACACTTATTTTTTGCTTTTTCTAATTACCTGATAACCAGCAGTGAAAATGCAATTGATCACAATGCTGCAGACAAAATTGTGTGCAGCAATTTTGTGTGTTTGTACTGTATGTCAACTGCAACAAAGTACAATTACACCAGACTGAAGGCGATATGAATTTAGATTTTAACTATGCAATAAGTCTGCAAGTTGACTTTGACGCGTAAATAAACTGACTACTGGTCACAGTGAGGCCATTAAGAGGAACTTTGTTGGGAAAAATGTAGTTTCAGTGTGGCAGATTGATTGCAACCCGGTTCAGCTTGAAGTGAAGTCTGAAAACTAGTCTGACCTACACCAGGCTAGTCTGAGGGAGATAGGTTTCTATGGTAACTTAGTTCAAACTCATTTAAATCTGCTTAATATAAATTAAATTTCAGAAAATGAGTCTTTAACTATTGATATTGAATTATGAAACAACCTGCAGTTTATTTTAAAGTAACAAACAGTGCTGTCAGTTTCTATTTTCACTTAACATAGATTAGATTCAGGGGAAGCAAAAGTCATGTCAGAGTCCATCTTGATTGAACAAGCAAAGCAATTTATTTACAAACACACACAGGTAATAAGTGTTGCCCATGAGTCTTTCCTCACAGTCTTTAGTGTGCATCTTACAGCAAAATCTTTGGGCTTGCAAACAGAAATAAGCTCAGTTTTATTTTCACTTTAAATCAGCATGATCCATCCTCCTCTCATTACAATTTGGTTTAGTCTTTGTGATCATTGTAACTCAAATACCATCAATACTTGGAGAAAGTAATACCATTTTTCAAGTAGGCCTGTGCTTCTGATTTGGTGGTCTCTCAATACTTGGTTATACTGTGTGAGACCACACAATTCAGTCCAGAACATTTCAAGGTAATACAAAAAAAATAAAAATCAAATTGAGATACATGCCAAATAAATGGAATAATAAAAAAAAAAAGATTGGTCTCATTGTTAAAGAGATTTCAAATCAACAAATGCTGATTCACGTTGTCTGCAAATGAGTGATCTGTCATTGATCCCTGTTGGAATCTCGTTTTGAGTTCCCATCAGTCAGAGGTCAGGATCAGCTCAACAGCAGAGTCCCTGAATCCTGCTGGGACTCGGAGTCTTGCTCTAAGACATTTCAGCAGGGAGGATAATTACTGGTACAGGATCTTAACCTGTAGCCAACAGGCAAAAGATATTCTCTCTTTCAACAACAGAGCACTCTGCTGTTCTAAATACCAAATCCTGATCACTTGTTAATGGCATTTTAGCACTCATGAACAAGAACTACCTTCCTGACCCTATTACAGCACTGTAAATGTGCTAGCAATACACTCTAACATAGAGCACAGGGAATTCGACACTGACAAAAGTGGGTCTGGTCGCTGTAAGTCCATAGGAAGCATTTGACTGGTAGAAAATGAATGGAATACTTCAATGAAAATAGGAAGTCCCATCTTGTCTGCAAGTACCTGTGTACAAACAACAGTTGCTTTTTCATGCGGGTAGTTGTGGCTAGAAAAATCGGGAAAAACAAATGAAAATGTCCATTCGAATGATGTGTGTGTGGTGCTTATGAACACAGCTTATTATTCAGGGTCAGTTCCCAAGCTCGTTAAAAGTCTGAAAAAAATGTCCCCCGCCCCTATGTGTCTCTCACAATATTGAAAAAAGTGCACTTTTTGAGACGATGACTTGTGAAAAGATGAGTCACTCTGTAGAATAACAGTCCAGTCAAAACCAGCCACTTAAAAAGGCTTTGTTTAAATCTTATGCAGGCCAGGAGGCAACCAATCATACCAAAGTTTACACAAAGGCGATTAATCAAAAGAGATGATAAAAAAAATGTTACAATCATTGGTTGCTTTTAACAGAAAACAAGTCCACCATCACAATCAAACAGAAAAGCTCTCTTAATCAACAAGAGAGGTCTAAAATATACAAAGTGGAGATGAAGAGAAGGGAAACATGCAAACTAGAAAAAACAACTTGTTTTGCAGACAGTTGAACCCTTTCTTTCAGAAGTCTTTGTAGTGATTACTACAGAAGTCAAATAATGGAGAAATGTGTGTCCCTTTGGCTGATTTCAGGTCTCTGAGAGGAAGGAGAGTGTTGATGGTTGTGATGAGTTGCTGCAGCCGAGAAGCAGCCAGCGGTACCTTGAATCTGTCAGACAGGGACGGGGATGAGGACAGAAGCGGGAGGATGGATATTGCAGGAACCAGAAGATCAGGAGGAGAACTTGATGGTCGTCCTCCTGATGGGTCACTAATGCTAGGAAGTTTGCAGCAGGCGTCTGTAGTGCGGCATGATCTCATGCTCTGGCAAGTGCAGGTTGAACTCTAGTGCCACCAGGACAGGGAACTCAAAGGCTATTAGTTCTCTGCGGTTCACTCTGAACCTCTCCTCCAGTTTCTGTCAGAAAAAAATAAAAGAGTTAAGGCTAAACAATAGACACTAGATCCTAACCACACCTGCTTATTTTAAGTAGCCTTTCATAAAGTCTGGCTCTGCATAACCTTACAGCAGATCTGGATAAGACTGGAAGAGACATGCTTACGGTTATAGTTACCCTGTACTCTTAAAGGAACATGGGTATTTTTGAAAATGTGTGTTTCTCTGCACAGTTTGGCCTTTCATCCACACATAACCGCATGTAACACGTAACTGTGAGCTCCTGAAACCGGAGTTTTTTGTAACCGGAGTCTACGGTGAACTTTTTCAAAAAGTCTGGCTTCTGCAGTCATGTGTAGACAGGAAAACTGCAATTATTTTCGTCACTGTCATCATTGTTATTGTGTTGCCGTGGACCAATTGACAGTGGAGAAAAAGTAACACACCAATTTTATTTAATTGGAGGTTTCGAAAATACCTGTGTTTGTGTGGACTAGGCCTAAGTCAACAACATAATGGTGGCAGGTGTGAAATGACGGATCCTTCCCAATACCCACACTTACAATCTTGTGCACCAGAGTGCATATTCACACACTGCCAGGAAGCAGGCAAGTGTGCCCTGTGTCAACACAAACTATACTTAACACAGAATTGATGTGCACTTCTCCTAACCAGCGGTAACAGATCATTTGGGATAGATGGGGCAGAGCATCTGTTAGGTGTAGAAAAAGTAGTGCCAGTTACAGAGTAATTTAGAAATTTCCTATTACTTATTCATATTAAGGAGTGACATAGACTACTTTGTTGCAGCTGTTATTTATCATTATTCAAAAATTTGAGGTCTGTGGCATTTTAAAAAGGGTGTCTTGAACTGTTTGACTCCAGAAGCTCCTATGTGGGAAAGGCACTCTTGCAACATTAAATGCTTTGAGTAAAAGAAAACAACAATTTATTTTTTTAATGCCACTATCTGGAGATTACGAGTTAATCATATAAATTATCGTGAGAAAACAAAAGGTTGACGTCAAGATAATTCAGTTGGCGCTCATTCTAATCTGTTCATTCCTGTTTGCTGCTGTGTGTCCCTCACATGGACTGCTCAGCTAT